>VXAK01028227.1:106002-161197 GCA_013399435.1 Arenaria interpres
TAATAAATAATGAAATAATAAATAATTAAATAATAAATAATATTTTTTTTAAGTATACAGTATATGTAAAACCATATCAAGCTCTCAGGATGATGATCACATCACCAGCAGGCACAGGGAAAAGTCCCAGACTGGACTCAGTGACGGACAGGAACTGGATTCCAGATCTGGGGTCAGGAATGCTCCCATCAGGATCAAAGGCAGACAAACAGACAGAGTCCTCCTTGGACTTCGGCCATTGAAGAAAGAGTTGACACTTTGATCCCTCAGCTTTTATAATGAGCATGGTGCAAACGGGATGGAATATCCTGTTGGTCAGTTTTGGGTAACCTGTCCTGTTCACTCCTCCCTACAGGTGTGACCCCTCTACACTTTTCCGCTTTCGACTCTCCAATGGGGCAAATAACAAAGTTCGCTGACTTTGGTTGTTATAGCAATAAGTATGAGCAAGAGCCTCTCTGCATACCATTCCTCACTATAATCAGGTCTTATCACTCAGAGTGAACAGTTTCTGAAGAATATGTTGTTAATTTCAGAGTTTAGTTAGAAGAGGCCTAGCTAAAAAGTAAAATTACTGAACAGAAAATTGGGGGGTTTTACCTCAAACCAGGACACACCATTAAACATTTACACTGTTGCAGCGTGGAAGCTCACTGAGTGTTTTATAAGGGTCACCTGTATTATTACTACAGCTACACCCATGATCAGTGAAGCAAATGATTCTGTCAGTTATTAGTGCTCACAGAGCTAGGAAAAATAAATGTATTCAAAACACTGTCACCTTTTGATTTCCTTTCATCATGTCTTAAAATCCCATGTCTTTGGAGTTGACTTTAGAGCAACATACTGAATAGATTTTAATTATATGTTCTCTCCTGCTTCTGCCATAGGATACAGCATTAAAAGGAACTTAAAGGGCATGATATATATAGATTTTAGCAAAGCTTAACTTTGCTCTTCTCTGCTTTCATAAGATGTGGAATCACAGAAATCCATCTCCCATCCCATTCAGTTTGATTGACCCCAGGGGACGGCATTGCATTTGTCTATCTAACACTGCAAAGCTTTTGGTATAGAGGAAAGGGAATGTATCTGCAGATTCACCTGGCCAAGACAAGCCTGCACGCTGCAATGAGGACTAGGGGGATTCCTCATTTAGGAGGTAAGCAACAGCTACACTGATGCCTCCATGGATCTTAGCTAATACACTGAGTTGTACCATGCCAATGCACAGATTCAGCATATTCCTGACCTGAGTTGATGAAGTATGAGGGTGATGAGGAATAAATCTAAAGTCTTACAACGTAAACCGTCTTCACCGTTGTCGGATCAAGCTCCAACGAAATTCAACAGCCAAACTAAAGTGGTTCAATTTAATGATCTCAGACAGCTTGTTGACTGCAATATGTAACCCCTAAAAGGTCTCTTACACAAGACCTGCTAGGAAAGCCTTTTCTGAAGTAACAAGATTGAATCCTCACAGACCAAGCAATGTCAGTATTTTAACGTGAGCAACACCTGGATTTGTGAAACAGACACATTACATTAAAAAAAAAAACACCAACAAAAACACTGTGAACCTTTCCTAACTCTGCCCTTCAGACCACTGAGAACCAAGCAATGAAGAGCAGCATGTGTATTGTTTACATAAAAGAAGACATTTCATGTGTTGGTGCCTATAGAGAACACAACACAAGTAAAATTTCCATTCTGCCCAATTGCCTGATCAAACCTTGTACTAATCAGCACCCAGATAGTAAGGTAAGAAGAATCCTAAAGTGGAAGAGGGGAGTTAATAACTTCCCTTGATTGTTCTGCATGTCTCTAATGAACATTACAGCCTAGCAGATTTTTGGCAACACATAGTGCTAGGGTATTATTTTAAACTTTGCTTCCTAAATCAAATAGCCTACTGTTTGAAAGCAATTTTCTTCCCTATCCTAAGGATTAGCTCAAGCATTAACAAAGTGGGCCACGGAGGGCTGTGACAGAGACGGCGTGTGTGCAGTGCTTTTTCTAATTTGACCTCTTTTCACAGAAATGAGAGGAAACTGTGATCTGAAGCTGACATTTCCTTAGAACATCGCCCAGCTTTCCTAACACTGGGACCACAATTCACTGATAACAGAGCTTTGAAGTAACTGGAGCAAAGCCAGGAAACATTGGAAGTATTCTTCAGAGAATATCTGTTTCAGATTACCCCAATTTATAGTAAGCCACACATGCTAACTTTAGCATTTCTTCCGCCTTTAAAGCTTTTCGTCTTCTGGCTGATTGATCTTGACCCTTTTCCTTTGGCTCAGTACAGTAACATTTCTTGTCCAAACAGTGCATTCCTACTTTGCATCCAATTTCTTCCCTACCATGTGTCACTAGGTTCACTTATCTTTTTCATCCTCTGACCCACATTAACTTTTGCAAATATATGATTTTGCTGGAGTTGAAGCAGAACCTGTGGCAAACGTTGCAATGAATGCAGCTAAGCAAGCACATTTTTTGGTTTATTTTTTTTTTTCATTCACACCTGCAGTACTGAGTCTTCCTCACCATCAGAAGCTGCATGAGGGTAATTCGTAGACAGTAGTGGGGGTTTTCTAGTCCCATGTGAATTCCATGGGAGTTTTATACCTCGCTTTCGTAGCGGGTAACACAAATCAATAGGACCAGCTCTGTACTGCAAAACACTTTTTGCTGAGGATCTGACATCCACAGTATGTACACCTGAGGTCACGGAGTTTCCTCATGCTAAGTCTAGTCTTATCCCAGCTCCTGAGTGTTCATTTGCAGCTGCAGGGTTTCACGTGCACGTCTTCCAGTTTGGGTTCATACGAAAAGAATCCAGCTCATGAGTATCGCAACCTTGTGCTGCTGCAAATCAAAGCTCAGTAAGAGGTAATGCCTAGTAACGCTCCTCTGATCCAGACTGTAACACCAGAACAGAAGCACCATCTGGTCCTTCAGAATTCTTGGCTAAGAAAGGGTGCCAGAACCTGCATGGCAAAATACAGAGCAGTTACAGCAAGCTGTGGCTCTGCAAGCATCCCTCACTAACCTAGCCAATGTCGCAAGTCCGTAGCTCCAACTGAGCACTTCC
This sequence comes from Arenaria interpres, assembly GCA_013399435.1. Classification (NCBI taxonomy): domain Eukaryota; kingdom Metazoa; phylum Chordata; class Aves; order Charadriiformes; family Scolopacidae; genus Arenaria; species Arenaria interpres. Next base: position 109,097 of record VXAK01028227.1, read on the forward strand.
AAAGATGCATTGTCTGTCTTTCAGTCACATCACAGGACTGCTAGCAAGCATGACTCTCACTGCCCAGCCAAACATGACTCCTAGGGCCCAGATGTTGATAGCTGAACAGAGCTCATTAAAACTATGTCACAAGTCTGTGACACAATCAATGGCAGTGTGGGTTAGAATCTAAGCTATGGTGTGAAAGAGCCCATAATCTTCTATGAAGCTCTGAGACACTCTTTCAACTGTTCCCCAGCTGAACTTAACATCAATTCGTGCTACACAGAGCAAGAAAAGTGGATAGCAGGCTACTCAATCTTCAGGCACTTGTCTTGGAAAGACAGTCAGCATTTATACAAATTCTTCGGTTCAATATATCATATCAAAACAATAACATAAGTAACCAATATAAAAACCTCCCTTTTTTGTCAAATACAACAAAAACATGTCTGTCTTCTAATAGGAAGACAATATTTCCTTTTCTCGCTATTGCAAATAACTCAGGATGCTTTGCAATCTAAACAAATTAGAAATTGTGAGCTGGGCTCCCAGACTCTCACATTTTGGGCTGCTGTTTTTGGCCTGTCGTCTACAGACTTGATAATTTCCTCTGTGAGCAGCATAAAAAGTTTATCTGAAATGGTGGGAAGACTAGCTCATTCAGTGGCAAGGAAGGGACTCTGCACATGGCAGGGAAGGGACTCTACACATGGCACGTGGTTGCTTGTTGGTCTTCCTCACAAGCCATGAAGTAAACATGGACAAAAAGCACACACGTACTAACATCAAGGCTTGCGTGCACTGCAGTCAGGAACAAAACACAGTAGGTTGGCCACTGCTAGATGCTCGCAGCAGTCTGGAAATCTAGGAGCAGCTTTTCAAAAGGGGAAAATCTACATAGCAGTTTGGGGGCTGGTGGGGAAATGTCAAGAAAGCTCCAACTAAATCTGAGTTCTGCCATTAAGCAAAAGGCAGCCTCACGTACTCCCCTGGAACTAGAACTAACTCCCCTCTATTTCCTACCCTTCAGCAGTTCTCGGTCTTATATAAAATGCTGTTCCCACTGCTTTCTGTAGGACTTCCTGTAAAAAAGTTACTGCTGAACATGAGTACAGATACTCACCCAGTGCATGATGCCAGTAAACTTTGGGAGAGCGCAACTTCCCTGCTGTTATCATGTCCACTTTCTTTCCTTCTTGGGAAATTAGACTATGAATTCACAAGAGGCTGTCTCCTGAAATTTCTGAGTTTTCCTTGCTGTCATGAGAGCAGCCAAAAAAGGCAATAATTTTGGAAAAGACAAAAATGGAATTAATCTATTTTCCAGATTGAAGCACCGTTTTGAGACCAAGTTTACCTACATTTATTTTCACTGAAACAGTATTTCTTTTCACGCATTTTATTTTGAATGGAATAAATATTTAATTACTGAAATGGGATGGATGAGAACTGATCTCACTAAGAAAACTGGAAGACTTTCATTTCAGGTTGACCTACATGATGCTTTTTCCTTCAACTTTTAGATTCAAATGTAATTGCTCAGACAGGCATCTGGCAGAAAGATTTACCATTTTTAAGGAAAAAATTCACTTGGTTATCAAAAGCAATTGGGGAAGCAAGCTCTCCTTTCAGGGGAGACGCCCACTAAGACAACATGTACCTTAAAATGAAGTTTGGTAGGAACTGCACTCTCTAGGGTGATCTAAGAAATTCAGAAAAGGTACAGACTATCCTTCTTCCTGATTTTAGTTGCCATCAACTTAATTTTTCTCAGAATTAACACTCTCAGCACCTGAAAAGCTGTAATTAATGATGGAGACCTCCATTAGATGCCAGTCAAAATGACAATTTGGCATGAAGACACACTTCTGGCACTTCCTGTTTGAGTTGCCTAAATGAAGGCAACCTAGTGCTAGGGAAGAAATGGAAGGTTCTAGGAAAGAGGCATGTGTCTGCTTGATAGCGGCGGTCTGACACATTTACTGTGTTGTGCGGAATTTAACATTTTGAAGTGTTACCCAAATGTATAACACAGAATTAAACTACCTTCTAAATTGCAAAAGCACATTACTAATGATGACAAGCTTCCCACACAGCACTTTAACCACTCTTTTCAGAAGCTACCATTCACGCACAAGTATGTTCCAATTCTAACCATTCTATGATTCTGTGTCATAAACTCCCTAAGTACCATGATGTCAAGTCACAGAGGACTGGTTTCACCGAGATCACAGAAAGGTTGCACAGGGAAGGTGAAAACTGAGTTTAGTTCTCCTGTGTCCCAGTAAAGAGCTTTGACAGCAGGGCATGGTCTCTTACTGATGTCAGCCTCTGTAATAAATGATGTCTCCTTGGTGGGAATTGCCCGATCTGACATCATTAGCAGATCTGGAATTGCTAAAAGGTTTAGGGCTTCAGCATGTTTTGGTTTTAATTGAGCATGAAGCCATCTTGGCAATAATACCAAAAAAAGCCTTACACCCAAATAAAATCTATTTGGATTGGCTGGTCTTCATGAAGTGATTCAGAACAACAAAGCTGCACCTTCTTTCTTCATGTCGGCACAGTTGTCAGGGCTAAATATTGTGGGCTGCACATCTTTGAATGAGATTGATTGCACAACGTTTGCAAAAGTGCAAAACATTTGAAATGCATCTTGTGTGGGAAGAAAACAAATGGTTCAGCCCTCCTCCCCTTTGAATCTATTTGGATCATTGTAAAAACAGATAAACTGCTGAGTAGAAGACAAATAAGTAGGGTCATTCTTGCAGGGAAGCGTGCTCGTGTCATGTTCACCCTGGGTAAAACTAATATATCCTCATATGGCTTTGGAAAGATTTCATCTTGGTTCCCAAAATGAACAGTTGACAGTCCACAAAAGTAATCTTTAAAAATAAAAGCATATTTCTAAGTTCAGGAAAAATAATGCATTAAACCCTGAATTGAAAATCATCTTTAATGGCACCATTTTTCCAGTGATTGTTGTTCTTGCTAGAGCATGCCACTCAGAATCTAACACATGCTTTTGCAGATCAGAATTCAATATATACTGAAAGACATTTCCCCCATTGTCTCCTGACTCCTGGTTCCCCAGCTCATAAAGGCATTCTACATGCTCTATATGCCACATGCTTCAATTTCCAGAATATATATTATCCATAATTGATTTAATCCCTCAGCATTAGAAACTGTAACTGCATAATAAAATAAATGGATTGTGTCTGTTTCTTGTTGTCCTCACTCCCACAATACATGCATTTTACACAGATGACAAAGACATTTCTTCTATAGTATCATCAGATTTATTCAGTAAGAGCCCAGCCCTACCACATGGGAGTTTTACTGCTCACTTCAGCAAGAGCAAGGTTCCAGTTTGCAACTGTATATCTAATGGAGCATTTTCACAGATGTCTTAAACCAATCTGTGAGGTGCCTTTGAAAGGGGTGCCTTCCCTTTACCACATGTGTGTTCTTGTTGCCTTCCCTGTACATATTGCAGCAACAGTATGGCCCTGCAATCAGCCAGATCAATCAGCTGAGCTGGCAGAATTGGAACTCTATAAAAAAAAAAAGTGAACGTTTTTAGCCACATCAGTTTGCTGCATGATTGCTACTGCCAAAGCAAGGGATGTGTGTGAGCACCTAGTTAGATGCAGTGATAAGAGTGGAATAGTCACTTCTCTTACAGCTTGAAGTCAGCTCAACTTTGGAAGGCCATCAACAAGAAACATCTTTCAGATGTACTGGGCCACATCCTTTGCCAATAAGTCAAAGTTAGATCATCACTATAGAGGTCTGGACTTAAACCAGGTAACAATTTGTCCTATTATAGCCAGTCTCCCCCTGAAGTTGAATATATTACATACTTCTCTAAAAATGAAATATATCCTCACCACCAGTCACTCCTATTTTCATAAAGGGCAAAGCAAGAAGATGTATTTTGAATCACATGCCTGACTCAGCAAAACACATTATGCTTATCTTCTCTTCAGCCCACAGCCAGGATTCAACTGTCATTATGACTCTACCCCTGAAAGAGCAATTTCAACTATCATTATTATTACTGCTTTTTTTTTTTTAACGGCAAATAGCATCTACCTATGTGGAATGTAGGAGTACTGTTTTCCTTTTGATATTAAAAAGTTCTCTTGCAAAGTAAACATTGGCTGAACCTCAGAGTTGGTATACTGTTTAGGAATGCAGCCTTGCACAAAGCCAGAGGCTTTTCAGAGTGTTAAAAGAAACCTCAGGCATTGGAGTCATCCCCAGGAAGCAGATGAAAACGATGTGTACACATGTCAAAATGCGAACTTCAACTGTGTGAATATGTCAATATGATTTGAGCCGGTAGGAAGGCAGGGGCTGTATGGAACAATAAAAAAATACTTTTTAAAAGGTTGTTTTCTAAGATGGATTAACTACATTAAAAATAAAAAATTAAAAGATAACACAACAAAACAAAAAGGAAAAACACACTAAAAGGAAAGCTGATATAAAAATTAAGAACAAGTCCCTAAATGTTGCTCTTTAAAATAAGGGTATTAATTACAAGCACACAAAAAAATCTGGAATGTTATACACTGTTCATTTGTAATTAAGACTTCATTGTTATCTTAATTTTCTCTCTATTCTGTATCCTTTGTTTACAAGTTGGAAAGTCTCACCAGCTGTCCCAAGCTGGTCTTAGCAGACTTTGTGGAGAAGCGAGCATCGCTTATCAGATGCAATCTCTACACTATAAAGTCTCCAGATCAAATCAATGTTTCTTTTCTGTCCACAACATAGCTACTCTCTCCAACATTATGGGAGACTATTCTCCTTACTTTTACCATACCACAAAGTACTGACAAAACCTAGCTCCGTCCTGGTAGGTCCCTGCATTGTCATGTCATTCTGGTGCTCAGCGACTGTGTGCGCCTCCACAGTGGTGGACTCAGTCCTGCTATTCAGGAACTGGAGAGGGAGCAGAGAAGCTGGAGAGAAACAGGAGCTAACATTATTGCCACAGGATCAGGTTTTCACATAACTAAGCAACTCACATAGAAAACCCAGTAGATATGAAGAAATGGGGATATAAGCCCCTTATTCTGCAAGAGCAGCCTATGTCTCTAGACCGGTAACATCAGAAGTAGAGCTAGGCAGAAAACAGAAAAGAAAGCCACAGAAGACAACTTCTCAACAAAAGCATTAGGAATAAAAACATATCCTGATTCTAAGCTTCCAAACCCTTGAGAATCATATAGTCATAGGTGTCCATCCTCCTCCAGGACAGAGTTTAAACCAGACTTTGCCTTGCCATGGTGCACCTTGGTGTCCACCTCTCAGAGGCATAGGTAGTCACAGGTCGCTCTTGTCAGCACTTGGCTTGCTGAGATATCCCAGGTCAGAGGAGCCTGGATCAGAGATAATGCAACCACTACAGCAGTAAGCTACAACAAAAAGGAGGCTGATGTAAGGCTTTGAGAATCTGCAGGGTAATATGTTTTCTGTCTTGATTTCTGTTTTCCATTTACAGATTAAATCCCAGCATTTTTTTTTGCACATACAAAGAAAAACACATTTCTACTTCATATTTGTAATAAAACTGAGTAGTAGGGATTCAAATTCAAAGCTTGAATTCATGATATAGCTGGAGACTGAGCTCTCTGACTGATAACAGTAATGTGAACAGGCTTTCTGGCTGGTAAGGGAAGAATAGACAGTGTTTATAAGCCTTTAATTTGCACAGTGCTGTAATGTAGTGTAATGATGGAAGGCTAGGATTTGTCTGTTTAAGTGAAAGGTGAGATGCAAGATAGTGCTACGTCCAACCTCCAGTAAAAAAGCAGAATCAAGTCTACCTGCACAGATGCAGTAATGAAATGGCTCAGTAGTCAATAAAAAAGATTTTAAAGAAAAGGAAAAATCAAAAAATTAAAAAAAGAAGGCATTTGTGGTTAGGATATCAGGTGGAAAAATTAGATATGAACAATCCTGTCTTGAGTAGTGAGCTGGTATAACAGGTAAAATTAGCAAATATGCTTAACACACAGAAGTAAAAACCGAAAAAAAACCCAAACTCATCACAGATTAAACAATTAAGAACTATATATTCTCGATACTCAGCATGGTTGTAGTGATGACATTCAGACTCATAAACTTGTTTTAACAAAATGTTTGGGAATCTTACTAGCACAATAGGAAAAATAACTATTTTCTGCTCCCTTTCATCAAGTTAATGAGAAATCATTTGGAACAGGATGCAATAGACTTCTACCACCACCTCTCCTGGAGTTGTAGAGGAGCCTGTAATTCCACAGGCTGTTCTGTTTGGGATTCCCCACTCCAGACTATCATTGTAGATTCCTTGAAATATGAAACACGGTTCCCAGCATGTGCTATGAAGGTATCAAACAGAACCCATTGCAAGCAAAACTGTATGTCAAGTGACATGAAATCTCCCCATTGTACCAGCATAACCAGCATAATGTGCAACGACCATGAATTTCACATTTCACTTTTCCCATTGAAATTAGGGAACGGTAGAAGAAGAAAAGTAGTGCTGCCAGAAAAGATATTTTGCCTAACGCACATCACAGCGAGAGTTGGACAGAGGGTTTTTAGAGCAGAATTGTCTGCACTGAGCACGTGAAGGACTTCTGGCTTCCTGTTGTTTGATCCTCCCCAAGAAAAAGCACATAAAGTCCCTAAAGGTGATCAGACACAGTGCTGTGAAGAGACCCTGATAATCAGTATAGGATGTAACAGAATAGAGCAGAATTACATGAAGTTGAAGTTAGTACTTTTTGTTACAGTATTTCTGCTCACTCTTCCATCTTTGTGACTCTGATCTAATAGCATCCACAAATGTTAAAGGAAGTAAATCAAACATTGGACTTGTGCCTCCTCTATAAAGTCATGAACATTCACCTACTTTAATTCACATTTTTAATGAAAAGCTTCTCAGTAATACGGATAAGAGGAATCTGAAATACCTTATTAAATGTGCAAGTGACACATATAGATGGCATAGGCACCATTATAATCACAAAACTAGCCAAGTTCTAGAGTGTCACTTTAGTAGGGTAGGGGAAATTGTACCAAGCATGAAAAAATACAGAACCTACAACATTTCTGTGAGGTAAAACTTCCTACCAAAAAAAAGAGTAATAAATTCAACTTGAATTAAATATCCTGCTTTGAAAGGCAAAATATTTAATTTTATTTTGCTTTTTCAATATATTTTAATTTCCATATATATATTTGCTTTCACAGGGAGAGATTCATTCTTTTTTAATTGCAACAAGTCCAATACATAAATAAAATTTGCCTCCAAAAAAGCCAAAATACAAATGTGTGTCCAGATAAGGAAATGTCTTTCAACCTTACTGAAACACAGCATTTTTTTTGTTATCATTATTTTTAATGCAAACTCACTGAATAAATTTTTTTTAATCCACTGGAAATTTTTCAACACCCTCTACCTACTCAGATAGCCACAATCCCCCCAGAAAAGTGACCTTAACTTTACTCAGAACATTTTTAGACATCAAGGGAGCAGGGAGTATCTCTAAGAGCAGCCTCCTGTCTGTCAGAATGTCTTTAGCGCTGGTTGGCACGGAGGCAGATTGTGGCCCTTTTTCATCTAGCAGCTATTGGATGCAGCACATTTGTTATTCTTTGCTGCCAAGGAGACAATCTGTTTTTCATTTCCTCTGAAGAAGAGCATAGTATTATGAGTAAATATCAGATATAATTAGGCAAAATGATTGAGTGCCTGACTGAGCAAAGAAATGGAACTGTCCTAGATAAGAAAAATAGCCACACACCTGAGAAAGGAAAGAGAGAAGCACTGCCCTCCCAACCAGAGTGTGCAGGGGCTGTCAAGAGTTATCCTTTCGTGGTGCAAGTGGGATATTTCCTAGGGATTGTGCTAACTAATTAAGTGTCCTCTCAATGCGTCTGGAAAATGGAAGAAAAAAATTGCAGATCCTGCTGTTTTCCTACGTAATAAAGTAAAACATAGCTTAAGATGGAAAACCAAACCTGATTGCTACACGTTTATAGATCTGTACACAACCTGGACACAATTCTCCAGTGTTTTATACATGTGTGTCTCTGTCTAACCCTTAACTTATACAACAAAAAGGTTGTCAAAAGCCTTTTGCTGCTAAGAGCAAATACCGATTGATTCATTACAGTTCATGAGAAGGGAACATTTTGGAGCAAGAAAACCTGAATTTTCATATTCTTCTGAGCCATGACAGTGAGCAGCACCACCTCATACCTAATAACCCATGAGGTTATGGAGGGCTCCAGGACTCTCCTGGAAATGCAGGGATCCTTCAGAAAAAAGCAGAAAGGAGCTTCAGCTACCCAAGAGCAGACCCTTCTCATCAAAGATGGGCAAAGACCATGCAAGGTGCAAAGACCATGCAAGGTGCAGTTAACACCACCACCAGTCACCTCTTGCTCCTCTCCATCAAAACTCAGTCAATACAGTATTGCTACAGCTAGTGACAGACTGTAGGCTTCATACTAACTCTGAAAGCCTTGTCTGGATTTGTCTCAGCCTGCCTAGAGCTTTCTTTCAAGCTTTATTCCCTTGTAAAAGTAATTTTTTTAATGACCAGGTGGCAATACTCTGTTTTATTTTACCTGTGTTTAATTATATTGTACAACCATCTTTTTTATAGAGGCACTTAGAACAAGTAGCTCTTCTGTAGCAATGAATGAAACAGAATGGAATATTGTCTAGAAAAACAATATGGCTTAGATGAATACAGGCAAGTTATGGCAGCAAAAGACTTGAAACTGATGACACCAGTCACATGGAAGAGGAGTATAAGCATGGGATGACCAGAGAGAGGACACAAGACAGCACTGGAGTCCCTGGGGATGTAAAAATGAGACAACAAGCCCTGCTGACTATCGTGGGTTCAGGACTGCCCTAAGACAGCCACAGCACTCTCAGTTCACAGCTGGCTCACATCTTGCTGCTTCAGAACACAGGCTTCTCTCTGCCCAAAAATCACCTCGGAGAAATGCATGTAGATACAGTCCTAAAGCCCAAAACACTCATGAATATGTTTCTCATTTCCCAAATTTTGTTTTTTTTTCATCAACTTATTACTAAGGAACATCACCTACAGTTTCACTAGCAGCTTTGGCAGCAGTGATATTAGAAAGAAATATTATGCAGGGTCTTCTGCAAGAGGATGGCCATGGTTGGTGATCCCAAAGCAGCACTGCAGATCTCAGCAAGCAGCATACCTCATCCTGCTACAGCTCAGTACACCAGAATCCTCAAGCAGATTTCCCCCTCCATCACCAATATTCCCATACAGGATAGTTCCTGTCAGCTACAAGAAGCAAACGGATCTGTTGCTCACTTCAAGAATACATTAAAGATATTACTTGGATGAGCAGTAACTCATGAACACTTTCAACTCAGAGACATGGCTCAGCGATGCAAACTGATTCAGTCTCATAATTGTCACAGCTGAGAGTGTCGGGGGAGTTTTACAACGGTTCTGCAATCTGGCTTTAACCATAAGAGTTAGGGTGGGGACTGTAAAGAATTGGCAGCTGATAACAGAAATGGAATGAAATCAAAATATCTATCCTTTGTTTATTCATCATCTTGAAATATTTATAATGGTTCGAGTAGCCCTCCACCCACCCCGCACTTGAGCTTTTAAATGTGTGTCCAGATTCAAGACTGGCAGCATCTTGAGTCCATCTCTGGATCAACCCAAACCCTTCTCCTTAGGCCATTAACAGATACTTTAACAAAACAAGACCAGAATCTAAACTAGCCTTTGTATTTGCTGCCTAAACCCAAATTAATATTAGGTGTTACAAGAATAGAATTATCTCTAATGAACTCAGGAAATGGCATCCTGGATGAAGTCATGCAAGGCCTGACTTCAGCCAACAGGCCTCCACTGCAAATATAAATATATATAAGTAAAGACATATAAATAAATTTAGGGCCAACTGCCCTTAATAGGGCGATTTATATTACAGTACCTACCCAAATGGATTTCAGATCGCCCTCTGTCTTAAGTTTAACATTTCTCTCATCTCTTTAGTTATTCTCTTTAAAGAGAATTGTACACATATCATCCATATTAGAATCACGAATGTCCATAATGCTCCTAAGAGTTCACATCTGCAGTTTTCTTTGTTCTCTTTAAAGAGATGGCTGCCAATAAGGAAGACTACATGTTGCCTTGAATTTTCCCAGATTATGCCTGCTTGGATCCAGCATGATGGTTCAGCCTTTTGTACACATGGAGAGCAACTGGAACATTTCACATATGGATGCAAACCTCCCCGGAGTTAATTATTCACGTTATTGTTTGCATCTTCAATTTGAGTTACCCGGCTTGTTTTAGAGTCCTACATACTACTATGCCCTAGCTTTGGTGTGCTGATACCTTTTGAGAATTGCTGGCTACAACTACTTCATACAGTTCCCAGACACTTTTTGGTTTGCGTGATTGGTGGTGAGATTATGAACACATACCTGGAAAAAATCTTCTACTAGAAAAGCAATTATTTTAAACAATTAGCAGCACAGAGGAGACTAAGAATAGCTCTTCTAAATCCCTTTAGCTGTGTTCTTTGCTCTCCACTGTCCACATGCATCCCCTCCCTGTTGTCTTTGTGTACTGTTTTTGCTGGAACTGCAAGACAGTTTATGAAAAGGTTTTTGAACTATGATACTTCCTCTCAGACCTGAAGGAACAGCTACTCAGACCCCTCCCACATCCTTTACACACTTGCTACAGAAGAGCTGTGAGATGTTTATGGTGATCCATTTCAGAATTCTTTAGCATTGGATGCTCTGACCTCATGGTCTGACAACTGATTGATAAGTCCTCTTTTGTGGGCTGAGAATGACTGACCTTTTCCTCTTGGATTCCCATTATAAGGTAGCCCTGTGTCCTCTTTCTTGGCCAAGTGCCATGAGAAAGACAGAGTGCAAAGACAGCTCAAAGAATGATGTAAGAACTAAAAAAAGAAAAAAAAAAAAGGAAGAAGGCAGTTTTGAAAATCAGTCAGCATGACTGTGAATACACTAAATATACAGGAGTCTTTAGCGTGTAAGGATTCTCTCTCGCATCTCTCTGCTGGCTCCCTATGTTGAGATGAGCCTTGTTTTAAATAGTTTTCCCTGGACATGTATGATGGAACAGACAGGAACTCTTTCAAATGAATTATCCACTGGGATCAATTTCTAAACAAAATCCATCACACTCAAGGCACAGATTTCCAACTTCACAAGCCATTATTTAAGCTGGAAGAACAAATTGCAGCAACTACTGTGGGTTTCCCTAAGCTCTTAAGTTACATGATCTTGTCAGTTCACCAGAGGCCAGCAAAGACCATTACTGCCGGAATGGCGAATGGGAGGCTGATAGAAAGGAAAAGCCAGCCACTTAAGGGGTGGGAAAGTTACTCGTGCTCCCTGCAAAACTTCTAGGATTCCCTCTGATTCAATGAGGTGCTTTTCATCCGCTGCTTACAGCAAAGGTACAGTTTCTCAGTATAATGCCGTAAAACACTTGGTAGTTTATAGAAATGGGTTACCTGATTCATATCCATATCACACTTCACCCATAACTGCATAAATCAAACTCTGAGCTTGCAGAATACCTGATCTTGCAAAATATTCATTTTGTATAAGAGAGGTGAATAAAGTTGTCCAGACCTAAACTTTTCAGGCTGGACAAGTGCTCCTAATGTATTTGTTTTATGCCTAGTCATTAAACACTTTCCATGAAAAGTAATTTGTCAGAATCCCTCAACATTAAGGACCCCCAAATTGCTGCATAAATGGTAGAGTATTAAGAATTTAAACAGATAGACTCTTTTTCAGTTTCTGTCACTGATTTTATTTTTTTTTTGCATGCATTTCCATTGGATTTATCCTGTACTTGTTATATTTGTATTAGGTGGAAGTAGTTTGTCAGTTCTATGGCTTAGGACCTTTCACAACAATGGAAGGTCCGGGAAAGCGTTGAGATAACCACTGCCTTGGAGGATTGTTCAGGGATCTGTCAGTGTATATTTTGTAAACTGTTCAAAGGAGATGGACAGAGATGAAGGGAGATTTTTATTCCCTTACACGTTAATCAAAGACCCAGACCCAGCAAGATGCTCATCATAGAATTCCTGATGAAACCCTTATAACCATGGTGCCCATATTGCTTACAAGTTCAAGCACCTAGCGAAGTCTGCAGAACAGAGGCCTAAATCTAGAAACATTAATGCATACTTGTTACTATAATGTCCAAGCCTAAGAAAACTCAGAGATCAAGCAATCTATTGGAAGGTATGTTTACTATCTGCTGACCACGGTCCATAGAAAACTTGGCCAGAAAGACTTTTGTGATACTAAGAGGAATCATAAAGAGTGAAACACCTTGTAGTGTCATTGCCACAACCTCTATCGGATTCAGTTGTAGGGTGGTCAGGCTTTTATCATACATGAGTAAATTCTGAGACCTGCCAAAATAACTCATTCATTCAAAGCTCTGTTGAGCTTGCTACTACTTTCAAGAAAAACTGGCAGGTTTTGAGATGCCAAGGAAGAATTTCACAGGTCGGGATGAAACAATATTAAATCCTATGGTTTGACCTGAAAAGAAGGAAAATTCAGCAGTTTCAAGTTACGTGAAACTTGTATATATGTGAATCATCTAATGCTGAACACGATCTATAGAAACAGTTAACTGTTCTTTTGCCTTATATGAGTTCAGGTAGAAACAAGTCTAGTTAAATTCAGATTTAAATTTTTACCAAATTTAGGTTTAGATGTATTTTCTAGAAAAGTCACAGCAAGGCACAGATCTGAACTACCTGGAAGTCCTAGCTCAGCTGTAGATCAGGGAAAAAATTTAAAAAAAAAAAAATAATCAAGCTCAGCTATTTCAGTTGTCAGCACACCAAACTCAGTATCACAGGTGTTCATTTGAACTCTGGTCAGTATTGGCTACCAGAGCGAGTGATAGAGATATAACCAAACACATTTCCTTTCTTCCATAAATATTTTGAAATTAGAGGTGAAAATACTTACACTGGGATATTATATATCCCAACATTCATACTGGGAGTTGAGTTTGGGATTTCCAGAAAAAGAGAGCAAGTAATTTCACTGAACAAACACTTATCACTATGACAAAAGCAAAATGCCAACAGTGGAGGGGAAAGAACAGGGAAAGGGATGCTTTAAGTCCTAAATATTTTTTACATTGGCTGTTTCCATGCAAAGAGACAGACATCCCACATTTGTTATAGTGTTTAGCAACATCACTTTAAACCAGGACACTGCTTCATCTGATTGGCCTAGGAAGCAAGCCAATGATGTTTTCAGTAGGACTGAAAACCATATTAGAGTCTCAAGAGGGGTAGCAGACAGCCTCGAGGACTTGATTAGAATGGATTAAAAACTGTTAAAAGGTATTCTCCACAGAGAAAGAAAAAAAAGCGGTACTCATTGGTAAAGGACCCAAGTATACCTGATGAGCCTGGACACCTTTCTCCAACACCAAAGGCAATGGAACAGCATCTAATTCAAATGGCTGAAAAATCTAATGGCTGAAAATTAAAATAAGCTGTCAGTCTGCTAAAAAAGATTTTTTAATTCAAAATAAATCAGACTAACAATTTACAGATGTTTGGAAAGAAAATGTTTAAGTTACTCGTTTCAAAGCCTGAGCCCTCCCTACCTTTCGTATTCCACTTGCGTTTTAATGGTTGTGGTGGCTTTCTGCCACTGCCTGCTCCCCCCTTATTCATAGCACAAACCTCATGAGGCAGCAGGTCTTGCACTCACCCTTGACTTTGAAATCACATCACTTCTATTGTCCTCAGAGGTAAACAGTGGAGGTAGGGAGAGAAACTCAGGAGCTCATTATCCCTTAACAGAAGGAATTTATCAAGGCAGAAAATTATATATATATTTACATACATATGTCAGACATAAAAATCATATTTGGAAAATACCACTTTGGTGAAATTGCAGAAATCCTAGGTAGTAAATTAGATCCTTAGAGAAAGGAGTAAAGGACACACATCTTTTGGGATTTGTGCTAGTGCTTTCTAAAAGCACATGTACAAAGCCAACCTGTATTGCTAAGCCAGAAAATTAACTTCAAACAACAAATTGAGTCTTTAAAGTTCCCATCTCCAGACCAATCCTTCCAGTTTCAATAGAAGTGGCATGGCTGGCAGGAGGCAAGACAGGCCCCATCACTGTGCCACTGGCTTTGCTTCTGCTCCCTCCTTCCAGCCAAACCTTAAGTGAGGAATGAGATAGCTACCATCTGTTGCATCCACTGATATTTCTTTTAATGCTGTTCAGTTTACACTGTTCTTGCTACCCGACTAGAGGGTTTCTTCACTTTTTTCATCCATGACTGGAACTGATGGGATTTTCTCCAGTATTGAACTTTTTTTTTTTCAAGGTTCTACAAGTAAAATTGGCTCCTTGTCAAATCCAGCTTCCTCACTGACACTGGAAAATTAAGTTTCTCTTTTTTTTTTTTTGAGCTGACCATTTTCTATTTTGAAGGTTTCTCTTGGCAGAAGTAAGCAAGAAGAAGGAGGGTCAAGAAATACCTCTTCCTGGTAAATCTTTGCACTTTTTGCCAATCAATTCTACCTCTGAATGTGTCGGGGGGGTGATAAAGTCCCAATAACTAATTATCTACATGTAATATGATTTTTTAAAAGTGCATGAAAATATAAAAGCTGAGAAAATGTGAAGGTTTTCACAAGCATTTTGCCTCTCAATAAAAGCATACATTATCACCTTTACACTAGTGTTGTGCTAGTGAAAATTTGTCTTACTCTGGTTCTATGACCTGGTAGAAGACCAAAAAGGGAAGAAGGGTGGTGATGAACATGAAGGACACGGATGCAGCAGGCCATACCAAAGCAGTGGAACAAGTATTGCTCAGATGATTAAGGCTCAATACACTGGCTGGTCCCCAGTGACCATATCAGTATGGGTCTTTCTTCAAAAATGAACTTTGGAGCCCAAATCATTCTTGAAACTTATTCAAAGTTACCTTGGACACACTTGTAACATCAACTGTGAAACTGCAGAGAATATATTTCCGAATGAATCTTTTATGCATTTGTGCCATCTAGTGAACAAAACCAAGTTGAAATGTTTTTGTGAGAGGGAAGAAAGACCTTGGCCTCCTCAGAAATGCTTGCAAATTGTCCCTCAAGAGTGCTTTGGTGGTTCCTTAGGTTACTGCTTTTGTCCATCACTGATGGATTGCCAGTTTCAAACCCTAGAAGGACTGCAAATGAACATGACCTGGTAATCCAGAGCTACCAAAAGCTTGGAGTCACAGGAGAGAAAAAAAAAAACAACAACAACAAAAAAAACCACACCACCCAAACAAATGGCTGGGTCTCACTCTTATCCTCTCTGGGCCCTGTAAGTGACATTAGCAGTAAGTGTGTGCAACAGAGCAATTCAAAGTCATTCTGTATTCAGGTATATAGGGCATAACACCTACATTTACACAACTAATGTCTGCTATTTTTAATTTGGGGAAGGGCACAGCAAAATTTATGCAAGGGGAATCAATATTATTCAAATGAGTATCTACGTGGACTGTAAAAAACACACTAGTATTATCCTGGGACACAGTTTCCTACATAGCTCATTGCTATTTTGGGACGATTATACATTACGAAGATGTAGCATTATTCATAGTAATAGCAGCCATGAGGCCCCAGCCAAAAAAAGGGAAACTTGAGCGTAGCTATGATTTACAGCCTAATCCAATAAGAGGGAATATAAAGAGAAATCCTTATTTTACAAATGAGAGTGGTGAACTTAGGAAGTCAGGCAGGGTATGTTTATACTATACATTTCAGGCCAAATCCAGGGCCTGGTGATGACAGTGAGTTGGTGTCCGTGGGTATACATGCAAGGGTTACCTTGGCTCTGGTGTTGTGCTCCTGTATGGCTTCCAGGACTGCTCAGACCAGAGGCTAAGGAGGGCTGCAAGGGTTCAAAGTCAGTATAAACCTCCCAAAAACATTAGCTGTTTTTGGTTTAGTTGGTGTGATTTAAAACTTCAGCTGTTGACTTTGCTTCCAGATTCCAGGCCAAAATCCCCAACCAACTGTTGTTTCAGTGTTTTGTTTTGAGCCAATTTGTATATTAAATGACAATAATCAGATCCTGTGTAAGACGTTTTTGTTTACCAGTATTTCAAACTTAACAACTGTCTTTCTCCGTACAGTAAAACTCAGCTGCGGGACAAACTGCGGCTACACATGCTACAAAATACTGCCATCTAGTGCATGCTGGGTGTTGCATTAAACAACCCTTTTTTTTTTTTCCCCAAGGAAAATCATCCTGAAGGTAACTGTTGGACACACCTTAAGCACAAAATTTCAGATTTCAATTGTTTGTAAAATTTAGGTCTGGACTACTGAAAATTAATTGTATCTGTTCAAGATCTTTCATTAAATTCTTATGCAGAGAAAACATTTTCCTTATAAATTCCTAGCCACCCCCAAAATTAGGCAGGTATTTATCACAGCAGTATCAGTTTCACAGCCTGTGCACTGAATTCTCCTAAGGAAGAGTAAAGCAATCAAAGAAGAATCACTTGTGAGTCTCAAGTAACAAGACTGGTTATGATTGCTCATTAAAACCTTCTGATAAGGCATTTAAAAGAGCTAAACATCTAAATGTACAAACAACTGTTTTGTTCATGAGAGCAATATTTGCAATTAATACAGAAAGCCTAAAGATCTTGTTTATAGTACAGAAGGCTCCAAAAATCAAACCTGCCAGAGGAAGCATCAGGCGATATTCACTCAGTGCACCTGCAAGCAGGTTCATACCAGAGAAGCCAGAGGAGCATTTGCCCAAATTCTCCACATCCCTGCTGTGATAGTACATGCTTAGTGCTATGCAAGGCAAAGGAGACGGTCTGCTCTAAGAGCTTAACGTGCAGGAGTGTGTTCCATCACAAAATTAAACCACTCTTTAGGTTGGACAATAGCCAAGTTCCTGCTCATGGTACAACACGTTGCAGTGTGGGCCAGTCACCAAGAAGGGAGGTGCATCCACCCATAGCCCCATCACAGAACAGTCATTCTTCCTTAGTTCCCGTAGGAAGCTTTCTGCATCTCCCTGCTCCTGGATGCTCCACCAGACCCTTCAGGACATCAGTTGCCAGTGTAGTTTTAAAAGTGCTGGGTTCCTCCTAAGGAAGTACAACCTGTCTAATATGGACAAAATAGAAAGTTTTTCCTTACAACTGTCTGTTAAAAGCTGTATTATTTTTGGTCCCAAATATGCATCGGTATCTTCAGCCACACTTGTTCAAGCGGTGATTTCAGTAATTCTCCCACAGTGTTTTACTCTTGTCAAGGGCATTACTATGCTAGGAATGTACGGGCTGTAACACTAATAATTCTATAGGCAGATGTCTTTCGCTAAACCTGTTGTGAACCAGCTTATCCACATCAGCAGAGGAGACCCTGGTACCACTGGAGGTTCCTGCCACTGCACAAGGTGAACAGTCTTGACTGTTTGCCCTGATTTGAGGGTTCTGGGGCTGTTTCAGCTAGAGCAGAGATGTCAGCTCAGGTGTCTTGGATTAAGTCCAGGTATATAATTGCATTCTCCCTGTCTACATTTCCATTTTGCTTTCAGTTGGATAAACTATCCTTCATGCTGTAGCCTAAATTGTGTTTTGCTGCTCTGCATGCTAAAAAGCTGCCATATTCCACCCCAAACTTGGCTGTATTTAAAGGATGGATTAACTGTTCTTTGTGTACGCAGTTTGGAACTGGAGTGCATGGTCCATTATGTGTTTTAGGATCATTGTTATTTAAAATAGCAGTTTACCTCTGCTATCTTCATTTTACACTCAAGTCTTGAAAGCAGCATACAAAAAAAATAGACCACTGCAGAGTATGGGTTAATAGCCACAATGAGCTCAAAAAAAAAAAAAAAAAAAAAAAAAAAAAAAAAAAACCTACAAAAAAAAAATTCAGTGTTTGTTTAGAGTCTGATTGCTGCAGTGTTTTTCTGAAGGGGGCTGGGAAGGAAATGGCCTCTTCAGAATTCAGGAAAAAATAATCCACTTACATCATAGAAAGCTGGAATCACATCAAAGGCTATGAAAGCTCAGAAATTGGCAGCTTGAAATCCGCTAAGAATTGAAATGAATTTATACCTTTTTTGAATCATTGTTCCAGCTCTATTGAACAACTTAATCCCTTAGCAATTTCACAACCCTTTGTTACTTTTCAGAAATCCCTCTCTTGTCCTAGTGTCTCAAATCATCCATTTAAGTCTTTTGCATATTTCAGACGAAATTCCACTCTCCTAAGCGTTTGATCCTGTTGAGTTCAATAAAGCTGCAGATGTGCTTGGGAGAGCTGCAGAACTTGGCCTCTGGCCTTGACACAGAGGGGACACCAAAATGAGCCAGCACAGACTGAGGACAGGACACAACTTGGTTCTGTACTGCAGCCCTTTGGAGAAAGTCAATTAGCCTTCATTTTTAAAGTGGGAGTAACACCAACATGTTTCCCAGGAGAGCTGAAAAGCTAAAGCCCAGTCACGTAACAAAGCCCGTTTGGTACAAATTTGTAACACCATGCTCACTGGTCCTTCCAAATTGAGTGCTTTAGAATGTGTGACTTTTCCAGCCTAAAGTTGTCAGTACAGCATCGTGCAATTGCACAGCAACTGATGAGATTTAGCATGTGAGACCATACCTGAAGTGCAGGGCACGGTCTCCTTGGCGCCAGAATACACCACTCTGCCTGAACCTGTGGTGCACAAAATGGCCATGCCAAGCCCCAGGAGGCAGAAGGACACTAATGCATACGCCTAGGGGTCTTCAGCCTGAGAAGGGTGTGAATCCATGGCATCCCCTCTCCCAGGCAGTGCCTCAGCACAAAGCGGTGAATAAACAAGATGAGATCCTAGTCCATTGAAGATAAGTCAGTGGACAGCCAAGAAAGTAAAACTTGGGAGGGTAAGAAGTTAAAGGAGCCTGATCCCTTAGTTAAGCAGTTGAGGTGCTCAGCTGGGAAGAGGGCAACCTGGGCTGTTTCCTCCTTTTAAGTGGCTGTTGAGGTATTGCACTGGCCACTGGAGATAAAGAAAGCAAATAACCCAGGCAACAGTGACCAGCAGCCCTAAATGACCCCTTCCAGCTGAATAGCTCAACCGCTGCTGCTCTTAGTGCTGGCCTCAAGCAGCCCTGACCCAGCCAGGTCAGCTCCTGATGGCACCAGTGTGCTTTCTGCAGCAAATACCACCCTTTCCCTGAAACCACAGGATGAAGCTTCACACGCACAAGCATACACATGCCTTTGTTGATTTTCTGCAACATTAATCCTGTTTGATCTCTGCACATTCTTGGTATAAAGTTCTTTTTGTACACTTCCTCTGTTGACAGCCACCTTTACTAAGCAGGACTCCTCCATTACCCCTCTACAACAGCTCAGGGCTCCTGTCTGACAAAAAAAA
This sequence comes from Arenaria interpres, assembly GCA_013399435.1. Lineage (NCBI taxonomy): Eukaryota > Metazoa > Chordata > Aves > Charadriiformes > Scolopacidae > Arenaria > Arenaria interpres. Next base: position 128,598 of record VXAK01028227.1, read on the forward strand.
CCACCTTTGCACAAAAGCTGGCTCCTCTGCAGAGCTGTTAAGAGTACTGGGAAGCAAATGTAGAGAAGAAGCTCCCAAGTGTACCCCAAAACGTCAGGTAGTAGGAACAGAGCTTTGGTAGTGCTTTTGGACTGCTCTACCCTCCTCCTTTAAAGCTTCATGATCTTGTCTGTGAAAGAAAAGCATTTATTCCTCATGCGTTAACTCTGTCTGGCAGCAAGCATATAGCTCTAGTAAGGTCAGTGTATACTCAAGGCACCCCCCCATCACTTTGGGAGAAGAAAGGGATGGAGAAAATCCTAGACAGCTCTTTCAAAGCCAGGTGAGACAGAGATTGTCTACAGCTTCCCATTTGGACAATTCCCAAGAGCCAACCTATCCCATTCAACACACTGAGCATCCTGGCAGTACACAAAAGGCAGTCAGCATCTGTGGGAGGCCACAACCCCCATAAACCTCATATTCTATTGATGAGCACCTTGGAAGACAGTGAAATAGATTAAAAACTTTCCAAGGTCCCACAACAGGCCTTGCTATTGCATTTCCTTCTATCTTGAATAAAAGCGGGTTTAATATTTAATGGGCCAGAGCCTGGCCCTCCCAGATGCTCACCATTGGGAAGCACTGGTCCCCAGGCTCTTTGGTCACTCTCACCCAGGAAACTTTTAAGGAAAAGTTTAATGGGTAAAATTTTGCTTAATTTTTTGCTTAATTTCAGTTGCTTAGAAGCAATTGAACTTGTTAGTGAATGAGCTTTTAACCTTTTCCAGTTCTAGATTCAAGGTCCTAGTCTGGCTGGCACAGCCACATTCAGATGATAGTAACTGCCCAGTAGCAATGTCAAGTAAGGGTGCTTTACAGACACAATAATTAACTGTGTAATTATTTCCACAGTGTCATAGGTGTGCACAGCAATACATCGTTTAGACAAGTCCCTACCCTGAGGGCCTTACAGTCTAATCTGGATGGACACCGTACAGATAATTAAAGAATGACCCATGGAAGTAAGAGGAAAAGTGAGTCGAATTTGAGTTGATCTGCTATGATGACTGTGGGACATGTTTACCCCTCTGACTACCTAATGTTATTGCCAGAATTGCTTTTCAAACCTGTGGCATACACAGCAGCTTTTGCAGCCCAAGAGGATGGAGGCAGCACCATATCTCCATTACTGAGGTTCTGGTGCCCTCCTGCGGCCACTCAGTTTCTTCCATTTACCCTTGACAAACGTTTCAGTCTGCCTTTCTGCAGAACATTCCAGTTTTCTGAATTGTACTCAATCCGGTCATATTTCTAGGAAAGCTAAGTTCACACTTCAATTGGCAATTAAAGTTTTCCCCCACTAAAGTATCATCATGTGTTCCCTCGGAATGTATATGCCTCATGTCATGCAGTATGAAAAGTAACACCATGCTACAGAGATAAGCATTAGCAGTGAACCAGACATCCCTGTTACTTTGCCACATAAGACCAGTGTGATCATACGTGACAAATTAACACGATCACTTGTGTAGCAAATCATTACTTTTCTTGATATATTTTAACTTTTATAGAGTGGTTTAACAGAAAACAGCAGAAACTGACCTTATGAATAGATATGACACATAAGCTAGCTTTTCCCAACCCTTCTGTGCCTACAGCCAGTTGAAACACCTTAGACAATGCTGTCTTGAAAATGTCCCCATCCCAATTGAGAATAAAAATTCAACCATTTGAGATTTTTCTAAAAACCAGAAATTTCCAGTATCTTTTATTTAGAAACCTAAGTTATTTTGTCTATGAGAAGTAAACCAATTGGCTTTTTTTTTCCTCCTCTCACTCCAGTTCCTCAGAAGACTCCAGAGAGGCAAGCGACTTGAGATGGGTCCCCAAATCTGAAGTGCTGACAGAAATCAAAATCAGCTTAGTATGGGATTAAAAGAAATTCTGTCTGCTTCTTTGGAAGGTGAAACCAGAAATACCAAGAGCCTCTACTCCAGTGAGTGTTCCCAGTTAAACTGCTAGAAGACCTGACATTGTTCTCAAAGCTTTCTGACAAACCTGTACTGGGGAGCACTGTGATGCAACCTAACATCAGCTAAGATCCTGGGGTATCAGCCCAGTGGCATAGTCATCTGCTCCGCTTAGGCCAATATCATCCCCTAGCACTACTTGACTACACACCAAACTCAGCATTTGTTGAAAGAAAGAGCCATGCGAAGTCTTAGAATACTCTACCATACCTACAACACATGACTTCATCTGTAAATGAAAAAAAAAGAAAATCACAGCCATAGAGAGAGAGATTTAGGAATGTAATTTTCAAACTATTCTCCTTCAAAGAGATTTTTATCTTCTTAGGTGCTTCTAGCTGAGAAATTAGGCTAACTTGGCAACACCAAACTACATAAATAGCAGACAGTTCATTAAAATCGATTAGGATAGAAGTTTGTTTTTGAATTTCCATGCCAAATCTTTGAAGCAGTTGCTTTCGCAGCTGTCCTTCAAACCTCCACATTCAAAACAGAGATATCAGCTACAATGTTGGTGCTATCTCCCTGAAATAACTGAACACCACGCCATCTTATGCAACTGATTTACAGCAATATTTTCCACAAGTTGAAAGAGAAAATAGAATATTTTTTTTTTCCAAGAAACATACTTGTAGTTACCTTGCAAGTGTTACATGAAAACAGATTCTACAACAAAAACACAACCCACTCCCTAGCGCAAGTCTATTCATATCAATCATATCCAACTAAATACATAAAGAGAGCTCACATGATCCAGGGTCTACTTTGCAAATAATATTTGGCATTGCTAAGACTCACAAGTTTATTTAGACTGTCCCCAAAACAGTAAAAAAAAAACCAAACATATAATCACTTTAGCACTATAAACATCAAAATGCCCATCACCTCACAGAGTTACATGTCTGCTGCTGAAACATTTCTTAAGTGAGCTGGGACTTAAGAGAGATAATGCTCTCCACTTATCTCTTCTGTCAAAGCAGAATAACATTCTCCATTGGCAATGAGTGTAGAGTTACGATATTGTGGTTATGGGTAGACTTGCAGACTTGAAAGGAGAATATCTACATTCTTATACAAAGACTAAAAATAAGCCTTGGGACTAAGAAGAAATTACAACTGTTGCTCATTTTCCAATTGTGCTGCTACCTTCTGAGTGGCATCTGTCAACTATACGGAATCTAACTAATACCTTCCTCAACAAAAAGGTTCTAAAGTAGAATCACAGAATTGTTTGGGTTGCAAGAGACCTTTAAATCCACCTAGTCCAACCCTCCCCACATTAAGCGGGGACATCCTCAACTAGATCAGGTTGTTCAAAGCCCCATCCAACCTGAACTTGAATATCTCCAGGGATGGAGTGTACAGGGAGGGGGAAAGAGGGTTTGACACTGTTGCACAGTTTTAATAATGCTATGTAACACCAAGGCATGAATTCCACTTGTTCTCCAGCTCAAGAACTACCACACTCCAGAACATCCTCCTGCCCCCATTCATTTATAATACATGCCTGGCTCCACACTGCTGCATCCCCCAGTAAACACTTCCAGCCTTCCTACCGAAGTTACTTACAGCTTCTACAAGTGTAATTCAATCTATGCTAATTTGCCAATTAATTCTGTATCCTGCTCTCCAACATTCTCACCCCAGCTGACAAGAAAATCAAGCACCCAGTTTTACAATGAGATAGCAGAACTGCTGAATGCTTAATGACCTAAGTAGTTCAGTTCACTGATGATTAAATCCTAGCAAGGTTTCCCACTACACAAGCTAAATGTGAGACAGCGAGCTTTAGTTCAAATTAGCAAAAAGCTTGCAAGCGTCTGATTTCCTTCAAGGGAAATAGGCGTTTTCAGACTCTAAAAATGCTTTGTTAAAAAAACCTATTGGTCACACCTTACTCAGCTAAAACATAGCCCAAATTGAGTCCACTCCCTGGAGTTCTTTCAGTTACCTACATGGCTTCTCTTTCAAACTGCCCTGTCTTGAACCTCTTATTTGAAATTCTGGTTCTTCCAATACCCCAGTGCTGTGAACCCTTCAAAGATTGAATTGCCACCTGTGGTCAGAAATGCATTACAGCTTTTCATCCTCAACCTTGCAAACGAATGCTCTTGTTCAATGATAATAGTTGCCAGGAATTCTGAAAGAAAATAATGTGGAACTAAACTGATTTTTGTACTTAGAACCAAAACTTTACCAGTGTTTCAAAATCCCCACATCGGGTTCACTTTCTGATAACCTTGGGAGTATTTGATGTTTACATTGTTAACATGATTTTAGAAGGCAGGGCACAGAGTTTTGTGATTGCCAATTAGAAGGTTGCACTGCATTCCTAGTTCATTGCAAGGGTATAACCTATAATTTTATTTTGAAAAACAAAGCCTCTCAATAGCAGGAAAACCCTGTAGGTGATATATTTTGGAGTGTTCTATGGATTCTTTGGGTTGCTGGAGTCAACCACCTGCCTAAGAGTACATTTGAGGCACATATTGGCACTCCCCCAAAGCCCATAGTCTGTCAGGTCTGATTGCCTAAATGATCTACATAATTGCATAAATTGCTTTCACTTCCTGTACACTCTATAGAACTCAAATGTTAAAAGAACAGAGATTGGGCATCATTAGCCATTATACCGTATTCCTTAGTGCAAATATGTCATTACACTAATTAACATATTACTGTTGATTACTTAGAGTTGCACAGTACAGTAGAGCAATTACTACTACAACAGAAGTTTGCAGAAATAGTTTGCATAGAAGTCAAATTTTGCAAGTCTTAAGATAAGCAGGCAATGCATTGCAAACATCATTGATATTCCCTTTCCCTCTCCAAGACAGGGCATTAGGCTTTAATTTCCCTGAATTTGCATCCCAGATACAGAACTAATTTCTGCAAATGATGCTCACTTTAAGAAAAATAATAGAGCTATCCACAGACAGTTTCAACAGTGGATTCAATTCTGTAAGAGCCTGGTGAAGATAAAACAGTTGCTATTAAATTTGACCACTTATTAACAGAACTACCACTTACAGCCAAAACGATAAGGTCTTCACACACAGCAAAGGAGCTCTACAAAAACCAACAGTCTGCTCCACCTGCAAGCCATGTTCTACTTGGAAGAATCACTGCAAGATCAGAGATGGAGAGAGACATCAACTGTGATCCTACCCAACTGTAATACTCACTGCCATCCCAAAACACTGCATTGTTTTGCTCTCTATGACATGGAGTATCTTTTTACAAGATAACTATGAGCAGCTAAATTCAGCACCATCTCTGGAAAAATAGTTCCCATGAAGTATAGTCAAAGCAGGCATGAAAAGCCTTTTGTTTCCATTTCACCTTGCGAAAATCCACAGACTAGGAGAGAAGAAATCCCAAATTTTTTGAAAAAGCATCCTCTCTACAAAGACAAGTGAGTGGGGAGCTCCACCAGCACCATTCACTGGAACTGCACTCATAAGTCTTACTGATGTATTGAAGTCAAAGCTTGATGGAATGTTCTAGTAGGTCTTCACAAAACAGGTACTTTTCCACAGACACTTTTATCTAATGCGAGAGTGGTGTGAATAAGCGATCCAAACGTTTATTCTGTGATGAATACCCAGAAAGAGCTAATTCCATATACTTCAGTGGTTTCATACTTTTGTCAAGCAAACCATGAATACGACAAACTCTTTTAGTTCAGTCATAATTTAAATCCAAACTAAAATACCACAAGATAATAACTTAGTGTGTGATATCAAGGAAAGTTACAACTATTATCACAGCTGCAAACATGTCTATTTTGAACCATTTAATACACAATGCCTAACATTGGAATCCTCCATTGTCTGACAAGGGTATAAACAGTTTCACTGTGACATAAAACCATGTTACTCTCCTCTCTCTTCGAAATTGCTTTACAATTCTAGGGAACACAAGACTCTAGTAACACCAACTTATCACTCAGTCTCAAGACGGTGTCAAGGCACTGACCTTCTTTCCTCCCTCCCCATCTCTTTTTTCTTCTCTCTCCCTGCCCCCAACACACACTAAACTTCATTTAGAGATTACGTTTTGGAAATATAAAAGAAAGAGCATTGCTACGTTAGCGTCCAAATCAGGCAGATTTAGTCTCACAAGGTAAGGAGGAGATCCTCCAATGAAAGAACACAAAGATATAGCTGGAGAATAAAAATATTTATAAGTTATACATGGAAGCTTCAATATAGATCTAAGCACAGATCCCTTCTACTGAAGCTTCATAGAGGAGCAGCATGGACAAGCACAATTTGTAAGTGACACAGCTTATCAGCACAGACCTTCTGTGTAGCCACGCAAAGGGGAATCAAATTGCCACTATCTTCTTGACTGGTGCATGAACATCTCCTTTTGGGACCCTGACTTTTCTTCTCACATTTCAAGAGAAGTCTGAAACCAGATACATTTGAAAACAAAGCCATTTGAAAATAAAGCCATTTGAAAGTCTTACCTTGAAAAGAGCTGGTAGCGATGTGACTGCATGGCTTGCAGAACAGCAGCACCAAGAGGTCTGCCCTGGACCAAGCACCCAGGTGGGTGGAAGCAGGAGCTTATATTGCATCGGGAACCAGCTGGTTTTTCATGGCTTGATCAGTGGAGCAGGTTCCTCTCTTTCCTGGGAGCACCCTAATGAGTAGGATGCACAGAGCAGCTGTGGGATCGGAGGAGCTAGGGAGGGAAGGACTGGAGTTAGACATAGGAGAGGATGAAAGAAGATAGAGCACAAACTAGTAAGGATCCAGATTTCAGTAGCATAACCCTTGTCTATGGTCACCCCTTCTACCACTGAGCTGAGCAAGGGGCTGGAGCTACTCTGTGGTGGTGGCATAAGGTCATCTGGAGGTTTACCCATAAGTTGTTGTGTTTATATTTACATAAAGGAATGATTTTTGCAACAAAGGATTACACCGTTGATCCTACAGGAAAGCGGTGTGATATACCACCAGGTCACACAGAGAAGACTTGCTGCAGAAGCAGCCACAGGTTATTCTGCAAAGATTGGTCACAGTAGCAGCAACAAGAAAATGTTAATTGCCAATTACCTCTTCAGGGCAGCTAAATACAACTGACACCTCAGATCTCCATCAGACACTGTCTAAGCATTTCACACATTTCCATACATGAGAAGAACACACAGTGACTTCAGAACACACACCTGTGTTAGAGAGACCAGCAAGCTTGATCTTTTTATGCTTTGCTTTTAACAAGATGTGCTAACAATGAGTAACGATAGTAATGAAGGGCACATGATGTCTCACCTGGAAGCAGGTGGTGCCTGTAATGCTTGTTAGAGCACAAAGCCTGACTTTGGTTCTTGGTTGTAAATTTTTTGAATCTCTTGAAATCTCTTGAAAAAGATTGAAAAATTAAAAAGCCATTTCAATAAAATATTTATGGTTTCTCCTTGAGGAAGAAATCACAACAGACTTTTTTTTCATAAACATTCAGAAGGTACTTGATAAATATTAAAATCTCTTTCTCTCCCAAGGAGATGATATTTATGATAATACATAAAACAATTTCATTGTTTCAATGAAAAAAAAACTAAATGAAAGTGCTCTAAAGAGGTCTGCAAAAGTCACTGAATGAGCATTTGGATGACGTTTATCACTTCTCATAAAAATCACCTCAAAATCATCTCAAAATCTTTTTTCAATGGTAAAGTTTAAGAAAATGTGGCCGTCTCTTTTTTGTTTGTTTGTTTGTTTTCTTTTCCCCAATATTGGGCAATTTTTTTCATTCTTTCCCTCATTAGGCTTCCTGCATTGCCAAGCAGCAACATCAGTTAATTTTTGAAGTGCCCACTAGAGGACTCGTTTCCACAGGCTACAGCTGCAGAGAACGCAAATCTCTTTATAACCATCCAAATCCCCGTCAGTCAAACCATGCCATTAAGAAAACCCATCCGCCTTTGTGCTGTTGTGGACTATTAATGATTCAGCAACAGCTCAGTTACCCAATGTATATTTATTGCCTGATTTATGAGAGTGAATTATTCGACTCAGCTCTTCAAGCTATTTTACATCTACAATTAAAATTAACTTCAGAATAAAAGACTGATACAATGCAGCAACAAAGCAGAGTGAAATGTTAAAATAAAAAAAAGAAGACAAGGTGGGATATAAATACATATGCCTAAAGTCCACATGAAATAAATGGAAGGATTTTCTGACAAAATGGGATTTAGTTAAGATTGAGGGAGGAGTGAAAATTCACAAAACAGGCAGTAGTTCTTCATCTTGTAAAATTCTCAGTCTCCTTCAAGAAACGTAAAACACGAAAATTAGTCTCACTGTCTGAGTGTCCATCCCACATGGACATAGAGCTTCTGCTTTCTGGAGGTTAAAATACCCTGAAGGATCTTGTCCACCTTGAAGCCATACCAATTTGCAATGCATCCCACCTGAATCTCATGAGCTCTCAAACTGAATGCAGCTCCCAGAAAACCCAGAGCAGGATCACATGCCACTGTTGCAGCTAACACCACTGCACCCTCAGAGCATGCACTCATCACCCACCCCATGCAGCTCTGCTGAGGGAGCTGTGTTGGTTTGTGAGCTTATACAAACCATAGTGCCACCAGCAGGCATAAAATTATGGCAATTCTCATGTCTTTGCATGGGTTTATTACCTCACCCACCCGATGAAATCACAGAATCATAGGATAGTTTGGGTTGGAAGACACCTTTAAAGGTCATCTAGACCCACCTCCTTGCAATGCATAGGGACATCTTCAACTAGATCAGCTTGCTCAAAACCCCATCCAACCTGAACTTTGTTTCCAGGGATGGGGCATCTCCCACCGCTCTGGGCAACATGTTCCAGTGTCTCACCACCCTCATTGTAAAAAAATTCTTCCTTATATCTAAAATTCTACCTTATCTCTAGACTAAATCTTCCCTATTTTGGTTTAAAGCCATTTCCCCTTGACCTATTGCAACAGGCTCTCCTAAAAGGTCTTGTCCTCACCTTTCTTACAGACCCCCCTTAAGTACTGGAAAGCCACGATAAGGTCTCCCTGAAGGCTTCTTTTCTCCAGCCTGGTCAGCCTCAACTCTCTCAGCCTGTCCTCATAGGAGAGGTTCTCCAGCCCTCTGATCATTTTTGTGGCCCTCCTCTGATCTGTTCCAATGGGTCCATGTCTTTCCTGCACTGAGGGTCCCAGCCACAGATGCAATATTCCAGGTGAGGTCTCCCCAGAGCAGAGTAGAGGGGCAGAATCCCTTCTCTCAACCTGCTGGCCACGCTTCTTTTGATGCAGACTAGGACAGTGTCGGCAATCACAAGTGACTTCAGCTTCCATTTGGGAGGTTCCTAGTGCTCCTGATGGGAGACAAAAGCAATTGAAAAACTGCCGCAAACATAGCCTAGATCCTTCCTTCCTCCCCTGTGACCATGTACCCTTCCTGGTACCGAGAGGCAACAGTTCTTCTATACAAGTGTTATACATCCCATGCATCCCTTCCCTACCCATAGCCCACCCTGAGAGATCCCAAGCAGAGGAGGGAGCTAGAGACTCCCATGCAGCTGGGGTCTCTAGCAAAGCACAATCTCTCTGGGCATCAGTTTCCTCTTTCATCCAAGGGGTAGAAGCTCTGCCTTTCTCCTCCCCTCCATCTGTTCTCTTTCTAACATAATGGCCTTTATCCTCTAAGAACCACATTCACAATGCACCTGAGCATGCAACGCTCCAAAATGTTATCAAAGAAGCATGAGTCGTCTCACAACAAAAGCAGACCTTTAAAAAATGAGATCACTGAAAAAGATACAAAAAAAGAAATTGAAGGCAGATAAAAACACATCCTAGAGGATGGGTTTTCTCTGAGAGGTATGAAACTCCAGACATTCAAAATAATCTGCTAGCAACTTTGCTATTGTTACTGATTTTTCAGAAACTATGCTCAGACACTTTGGTGAAAAGCAGCTGAAAAATGAGACAAATAGATCCATTTCGAGGACTGACACTGACCCTTGTGCAAATGACTTCTTATTTGTCTTTACCATGGGAGGCTGAATGGGAATGACACAAACAGGAGGCAGGAATGGGCTGAGCGGATGCTACTGGTGCCCCAGAAGTGACCTCTGTCCTAGAAGAAGAAAAGTGCCTGTGAATGCAGATAGCCCAGAGGCTGGTGCCTTCCCTCAAGGTGAGCACTGAATGGGCCTTGTTTGCAAAAGCAATGTGTGCGCCAAGGACTTATAAGCATTTATAGCACCCAGAGATTAAGAGAGTTCAGGTTATACAATTCATCTTTACATACAAAGAGCAAATTCTTAAACGGTTGTTAGCCACCTCATATGTGAACTCAAACCATAAGGTGAACCCAATGGCTACTAGGAAAGGCTGATAGCAGAAGAGCAAACTCATTGTCACCAGACTGCTATAACTTGCACAAATGGGCTCCAGGATCTGCGTCATCTGAATCTGAAAACTGCTGTGTAGGCAGAGGTTTTGTCATGGTGTTTTGCTATTTTGTAGAAAGCGTCTCATTCTTCTCATTCTTCCTCTGTTTTATTGCTGTTCTTCAGCAAACAGCAACTTTTCTTTTTATTTTTTTTTATTTGAGAAAGGCTCTGTGACATTGACTCCAAGCTACAGATCTCTACCTGGCTATGGTTAAGTAATTCTCCATCGTTTCTCAGCATTTATCTAGTCACGTAAGGAATGCTATCTGCAAGGGAAATAACTTCCACTTGAAACTGGCCCTGACACTACACTAGAGAAATTTAATGTAGGGAAGTGTCCTGCAGTGGCAGAAAGAGGAGCTATATGATTGACCTCCCAGCCCCCATAGAAGACTCAGCAGTGCTGGCTCATCCTGCAGTCAGAAGACATACATAACTTGTACCCAGGGCATCCCACTCCTCGCAGGGAAAAGAGGCCATGTCTTACATCTGGCCAGCAATACTTCAACCATCTCCAAAGAAAAACAGATATGTCCATTGTAGAGGAGAAAGTGCAATGGAAAATTCTTGCCTATTACAGTTATGAGAGTTATTTGGTTCAAACTGTGTTAATTAGCCTAGGTGATCTTCTCTTTAGTTGCCATATCTCTCACTTACTCAAAATGCATCAAAAATGCATGTGGGTGCCTGTGTCACAGGCATGGCTACCTTTGTGCCGACTGTTGGTAGCATGCAATGATGATAACAACTAATCTGCTATTTTCTAGTTTACAGAACAGAGAAGAAACAGGGACTGTCATGCACATTGGGGAAAAAATGGTTGAAAATTAATTTCAACAAACTGTATGAAAATTTTTTTTAAGTACCTTTAATTAAAGGGACTGGGTTTGGGGTGACGGTTTGGTTTGGTTTATTTTTTAACTCATAATTGTGTTGGGCTTTTTGAAACAGCCAAGTTTTCTCTTGGCTCAGAGGCAGACAGACCAAAAGAAGATGAATGTGGGAAGAAATCAATTTTCAAAAAGTTTTTGGAAGAAAGGTTTCAGATGAAAGGAAATGAAATAGTCTTTAATTAATATTTCTTATACTTCCTTCCTTAGATAGTTCCCAGACTTTGAAATAAATTTTTTTTCTGCTCTGTCCTGCTTTCTAATATTTACTCCTATACTGGGAATATTTTACCACTTTTATTTTGGAAGATTTCTAGCTTCCTCTGGAAGCGCCTCCTTAAAATCCAGTTCTCACTACACATTTGTCTCACCTCCATCATCACAAACTATGTCCCATCAGACATGTTTAATTCCTTGCTAAACAACTCACCTCAGGAAGACTGTTAGTCTTCCAAGGTAGAGACTGAATAAAAACATCCTATCTTCTCAAAAATTTCAATAAGGAAAACAATGACTGTAAAGAAAAAATCTACATCTATCAACAAGGACCATTAGTCTGCAGCAATCAAGTTTAAAATAGGCATCCTAGGGCTGCTTATGTTTCCTAAACTTTAATGACGTCATGCAGAAATATATCTTGAGAATTATTTTAACTTCACACCTCATCAGAGTTCAGTGGTAAATGGACAGTTATTTGAAAAAAAACTGTTTCCTAAGGCAAAGAGAAAATGTATTCCCTTGGCCTATCTCTTTGAGATAAAGATCTAATTTATCAAAAATTACTTTGGCTGATCAATTGCATAAGATTTTCAGACCTGAAATTTTTTGTATTCTTCTGAGACAATTTTAGCATTGCTTTCCTTTCAATAAGAAATGTGTTTAACATCACCTGTTTTCAGTATTGCCCACTAATAATCACAGTGGCTTATTGAATATTTTAAGTAATCTTGTATGCTTCTGCTTGCTAGATGAATATTTTTCATAATACTGCAAATGAACTCCCTAAAGGATATTCTTTATGCAGGAGAAACTTCACTAAATAGGTTTTTAAATCATATTTTGGGGAAAGGGAAGTTAAGAAAGATCAGTACTCTGCAAAGACCTTCTTCTACTTACTTCTTCAAACCCTGCTGCATACTTCACCTGATGGCTGGGCATAAAATCACTAGTTTATTCATTATAATTTCTTTGTATGAGTAATAAGTGCCAGTCAGCTTCCAGTCAACCGGCGCTGCACATCTCCTCCCCTGTACTGATTCATCTGCTTTTATCGAACAACATCTTGAAACATTTGGATTCATTTCTTTGGGATTGTTTGTACTGAGCACACATAACTGCTGCTTTTTGGGAGGGGAGTCTTCACACACATTAACCTACCCATGCTTTGAACAAATATATCTTTTCCCTCAAATACTGCTTTAAACTAAAGGATGGCTCAGGAGCCCAGCAAGGTCCCTCCCACATCCCAAACCCCATCGAGCTGGCTCCTGATCCCCTGACATTTGACTCCCTGTAAGGACTTCAGTGAACTTAGACCTTCAATAGACTTTGAAGTCAACTAATATTAGCAAAAACCTGATGTTACCTTTGCAGAGGGAGCTTACCTGTAGCTAAAGTACTGCAGATGACAAGGCAACTGAGGTGACAATTTGGCCCGCAGTACCTTTAATAAAGAGATTAAAATGAAGAGCAAGGAGGAAATATTATGAGGTCATGCCCCTCCTGGCAGAGGGACAGCAGCTAGCATGGTCCCAGGTACCTCACAACCCACTCCACACTGCAACTCCTCCTGTGCACCGCTGGAAGAACAGCTCTGGTAGTGGCATTACAAGTCTTACTCTGTGTGAGGTCAATGTGTACAATAAGGAAAGAACCACTGGTTTTAAACAAGAGCAGGATGCTTTCTTTCACAAAACATTGGTGGTTAAAAGATGTAGACTTCCCTGAAGCCATTCGCACAGCGGCTTTTCAGAGAATTGTTATTTCTTCCCAAAAAGGAAAGCCCTGATATTCAGGAAGACATGGATTGGTAGAAAAAATGGAGCTTCACTGGCAGACTGATTTATCTGGCCTTTGACCACCGCTTTCTGCCTCTTCTATGAATCATTATTACTAATTATTAGTGACTCAAGAACCAAAGGTACACAGGTCATCATAAACTTTAGCTTTGACCGTGATGCAACACCTAGTAAGCTCACTAGGATTTTAAATCCATTATGTTCAGACTAGACTTCTTACTGAGACTTCAAGATACCATGGCTCAGAATCTCCCATTTTATTCCAGCATGAACCAGGATTAATTCCATTTGCAACAACAATATGAAGCCAGTGCAAGTGAAAGATTTAACCCAGTACAATATTTACCAGGCTTGCATCTCTGGCTTTTGTCAAGGCAAAGAGAGCAACACCTAGAGCCAGGCTCTTACATCATGGCTCTGGAGATTATGCTGATCTTCAAGTCCAAAGGTCAAGAAGGCCAACTCACCACTGACTCTTCCCACCTTTTAGTATGACTTCCCACTTAATTTCTCTATTTTACTGACATCTGACCTTTCCCTGGGGGATTTTGTATATAGGTGTGGGATGGAGAGAAGGGAAATCAGTAACCTTCCATTCCCCAGAAATAAACCCTAAGCAGGCTGCTTTCAATGTCTTAAAGCAAGCACTGAATTGAACCCTGACTGGAGGGCAGCAGGCCATGTGGTGGAAAGAATTCCTTCCTTGTTTGGTAGAAGCGTGTTTAGCACCAGCCTATACAACACAAGGCTGTTGGGAGTTGTGGCATGACAAGTCTTGCTCCCTGGAATGGAAGGCTGGAGCTCTGGGATTCCCACCTACAATCCCAGCATGTTCCTTGAGCTTATTTGTAAATCTAAAAACATGCATAAACTGCTCGCGCTGACCAAGGCTGTAACTGTCAGCTAACTGTCAAGGTTGTGAACCCAACACTTAGAAGATCGTGACTAGATTAGCTTTAGAAGAGAGAAGGTGAGAGAAGGTAAATGGGAATGTGATAGGGAACCTACAGAGGATACAAGACCTGCTATGTCAAAAAAACAGAGGAATGAAGACTAATTCCTGACGGACATGTGAAACAAAATAAAAAGAAAATCAAAAACAAACAAGGATGGAAATATTGTTGGCAAGAGTGTATGTCCAACAGGCACATTCATTGCCTGCCTGTGAAACTCACCATCAAAAAAAACCCTTCATCCTACTGAAGCGCTGGCAGTCCTTATTGTACTGAAAAGAAAAGTAGCAAATAATTTTATTGTTTAGGAACTCTGCAGTCTTCACAAAACACCCTCTTGACACATAAGAACTAAGCTGCCACTTGCTTTGACAGGCTTATCTACAAGAAATGACATTAAAGCCAAGAAACAAGTCATCAGAGAATTGCCATGCTCTTCATTTTAAGGTTTTTCTTTCATCTCACCTTTGAAGAAGCTCTCCAGCTTTGGTATAGTTGCACACCTTAGTGATGCTCTTTGCTGTCCTACTGAAATCCATTATAAGACTAGAGAGCTCAAGGCCCTTTAGAAACCTCCAGCAGCAGCAGTACTGGGATTCCCACCCCGGAGTGTGCAACCCAAAACCCAGAGTCAGACCCAGAAGTTCCCTGGGCAGTGTAAAAGAAGAGGTGTGTGCTTCCAAAAGGCAGGCTATGTAGCTCATTCCTAGCTCATTAAGAAACCCACATTGTTTAAAATAAATGCTTATGTTGTTCTGTGTATAGCATGCAAAACAGATTTCTGGCTACAGAGTGTGGTAAGCAGATAAGAAAAAAGGGAACTGGCTCAGGGAGATACTAAAACTCCTGGTAGTATAGAGCCTATACTCCCAGACAACTGTAATTCAGCATGATTTCTGTAAAGGCAAAGGTTGTTTCCTGGCAGCTTGTGTTTGCCTTTCACAGAGGACTTCCTGAAGTATTTCTTGAAAAGCATTAATTGAATTATATTGACAACCAAAAATCTACAGAAGGGTATCATCCCTTGACTGCCACAGGCCTGGGAGCAGGGACCAAATAACGTCCTTTTTGAACCCACAGGTGAAGCACAAATCTTGACATAGATACCAGGACTGGAAGCCAGCCTTAGCACTCCTGTCAGAGCTGAATAATGGACTCATTAACTTCTTAGTCCCTTTACTCAGCATAAGCTATATATAGAACAACTGAAATCAATGAGTTCACTGATTAAAACATAACTACATGCATAAATCCTGAAGCACTAATTTGTAACTGGACTTAGCATCGCTAAATCTGAAGTCAAGTCAAAGCAACAAAGAAGCAAAAGTTACATGTGTTTCTGACAGACCTTTCACGATAGCTAGACCGGCTACTCATACCAAATCCAACTAAAAGCCAAACTCACACCAAAACAAAACTCAAATTAGCAGGAAGTTTGAGAACTTGGCCTACATCTTGAACTCCTCAGGCTCAGAAGTGCCACTTATTTTATGTTTCTAGTATATCTGGCAAAACGGGGCTCTGACCTTCACCTGTTCTCAAGTGCTCTCCTAATAAAGGAATGGTTAGTTATATTAAGAGCAATAAACTTCAGGACATTTCTACGCAGATTAACATTTTTAAACATTTAATACTTAGTATATAGTCAAACAAGACTTCAGAAGGTTTCTCTACAAGGCTCAGCTGGGCAAACAAAATCCAACCTCATTAACATGGTCTTATCACTGAAAGCCCAGAGGGGAGGGGGTGGACTGAAAAAAAATAATCTGAGAGGACAGAGGCATTGGTTCAGCTGGCTAAACAAGCAGCAGTGATGAGTGTCACAGTAGAGGTTCATGAGGTTCAGTCCCACAGCTCTTACAATACCCATGGACTCATTGAAGGTAGAATCACCAGTCTTCACATCAGCAGAACTTCATTATAAATTAATCAGATTAAAAGTTTAAGTGCCTGTAATCTTTGCTCAAGATCTGTTAGACTTCTTTCATTAAAAAGAGTAACAGCAGTCAAATTAGTCAGAATCGATTAATCATTCATGCAGGAAAAGTTACCAAGATCAAGAGAAGTACCCTTGTAATCACTTTTGTAAATACAGTTGTATTAATCTGGTATAGGATAACAGGTTCAAAGTTGTAAACCCTGGAAATCTTTTACCATATGCAATGTTATTATAAGCATTAACTCATAATGTCTGCTTGTTATCATGACAGCAGCAGTTCCCAAGGGGTCAGGAGGTTTATGCTATAAGCACATAGCTCTGAGTAAAGAGCACATAAGAATCTCTATGGTAACTGAACCCAAAACACCCTCTCTCCTTCCCCACCCCAAACAATAAATTGACAATGAGACACACACAAGCACATCCTTCTTGATTTTGTATTCACCCCAAGTGCTCTTAAATACTTTTGAAGGATGCATCAGAAGGATGCTGTGGGTTTCTCCCAGCACTGCTGTTGGAAGGCAGTGGACCAAGGTGGCAAAGGCAGAAAGGAGCAAACGGAGGGCAGGTCAGCCTTGCAGCAACCCTGTCAGGCCACAGTCTAGTCAGACAGGTCTCAAATAAGATGAAAACCAGGTTCAAAAAAGAGTTGTTTTGTCATTGCTGAGGATGGGCAGGATGGTCTTGAGGATATCTGTGGTCTTTGCCAAAGGGAGAGCATCCAGCATCTGGAGGGAGCTTTGTCTCAGGAGTCATGATGTAACCCTGAAGAAGGCTGTGGAAAATGCTCTAGCCAGATTCTTCCTGTACCCCTGAATTTACATGGTTTCCTACAAAAGCTTTGAGGGTTCACAAATATTTCCTTAAGTAGCAATATTGCAGGCTAGCTCTGTATTTATCCCCTTCTCTAAATTGCCTGAAACTAGTTACCACAGCCTTTCCTTTTCATGTTGCTTTTACTAATAGTAGTATCAAAAACAATTCCACTTAGCCACAATAACTGAGCTGAGTTTTCACATCTTCAAACTTTCTAAACTCTAACACACTACTTGATAGTTTTCAATTAAAAAAAAAAGAAAAAAGAAAATTAGCCAGCAGTCTATTTTCAACCTTCAGGTCTAGATATAAAATCGAACAGCAGTTCTCTAAAGAGAAAGTTAGTTTTTGAGCTCGCCGCTCTTTCAAGCCCTAGACCTGGCCGCTATGAACACCTCCCTTTTCTATTTTTCCAGGACTAAACTAAAGAGGGCTCCAAGCAGAAAAAGAACAATCGCAAGGTGGCCAGCTGCATGCTGGTGAGAGAAAGATTGGCAGCCCTGGACAGAAGAAGGGCAAGGAAAAGAGGAGATTAGTGAGGCACCAAGTGACAACAGAGAAAGCATCTGAGAAGAACAAGTGGAAGGAAAATAATCAAAGGGATTGGAGGGGCTGGAGTTTGGAGCCCCCAAATAGAGTCAGGGTGGAGCAGGAGCCAGAATGCTTGAGGAGGGGTGATAAAAGCTGGTCGGTTTGTCGCTCTTGTTGCCAGCCATAAACCACACTGCAGTAGCAGTTACTCGCTGAACAAAGCAGCAGGAGGACTTCCCCTGGGGACTGGCTGTATTTAGCCATCCATGCCCACTTCTTTTCTCCCTGTGCTTGTCCAGCTAACTTTTAAAGATTACTTTTGTGCTCCTCTCTGTCCAGATCAACAACAGCAGGGAAAATCAACTTGAACCTCATGACCTCACAACCTTATTATGTCTCTGCCCTTCATACAACTTGCAGAAAGCTCCTTGTACAGCTGTGTTCTACATTGCACTGCTTATTACTGGCATAGAATCTACACCAAATACACACAAACCCCTGCCACTAGACCCTAGCAGTTTCTGCCAGGCAGATGCACAACTATTTAAAGGGCAACTATGCAATCCTGACATAATGAATTGGTACAATTTCAAAGTGATAAGCAGGAAGGACATACCAAATAGAAGATACCGAGGACACCCAGCTAGTGGTATTTGTATGGCACTATGACTACTGCAAAAACTCTAATTTGCTGAGTGATAATTAATATGGTCATATATAGTCAGTATCATACACTCAGGATATATGTGTGTTTGTGTATATACACATGTGTGTGCATGCAAAATTAAATACATGCATATACGTGTATGTGCACGTGTGTGTGTGCTAAATATAAGACATTTCTCCATTTCATCAGACCCTGTCTGCTGACCGCCTTTCAGGCGGCAGAGCTGCTGCTGGCACTCACTGTGGAAACAACATGCATCCTCCAATAGAGATGTGCTCCATCCCTCCCTCCCTTATGGCTCCATGTCCCGAGGCCACATTTGCCCAGACTGGTTTTTACTTTGTGTGTGTGTGTGTCCCATACAAAGAAGGTTACCCTTACCTATGCAACGGCGGGCATGGGGCTGTATGAGAGATGCTGGATTCACAGAAGGCGCAGGCAAGCTGCCGAACTCCTTGGCCAAGTGAATGGCTACTTTGAAAGAGCTCTGTGAGCCAGGCTCCTCTTTGTTTCCCTCGGTCTCCCGTTGCTGCTGCCTCACATGATTACTCTTTGGCCAGGACACAGAGTGCTTAAGAGAGACAGCATTTGTCTTTCAGAAGGAAACGTAACATCAGTGTTGGGGGTTGCAAATATAACATCATTAGCAGAAGCCTTTGACTTCTGCCAGAAATAATACATATATATGTACAATAACAAGCACCACTGTCAGCAGCAGGTGGGGTCATTGCCTTACTGCTCCATAGCTCCCGGAGATCACCATTGTAGCCAGAAAAATAAGTTTTCTTCCCCTTAAGATGACCTCTGAGTTGCTGTGTAACCCCTCCTTGCTGTGCCAGCAGCCCCGTTCCCCGATACATGGAGAAGAGCAGAGCACAGGGCCAAATTTTCAGCTGGTGAAAACAGCCAGAACTGCTTTCTAGCCCACACATTTGTGCTCGCTTCCACCACCAGATAATTTGCTCCCATGTTCCTGCATCTGAAGCTGAATCCCTTCCTTCTTGGGCTGACAAAGCTGAAAGAACTGCAAGGAGAGTGATGGTCAGTCTGCCGAAGGCCGACTTTGGGGATAGCCTTTACATCAGCCCAACCACCAACCCAAAATGATCACTTTAGTGCTTGGAGAAGCAGTACCCTGCCTTACAACCAGGAGGAAGCGTAATCCTTTTTCTCATTTATAGACCTTCATAGCCCTTAGGAGAACTATACCTTGGGATCTCTCCCTTTGCTTATTTCTTTCTTTCCAGTGCAGACATACAGTACCAGCTTATTAGCAAATAAGTAGGGCTAGCCTCACTTGTAGGGGTAGATGGACTTACTGCAACTGTGAATGTAAGGAGCTGGGTGGTTAAGATCATATTTCATATTTCAGATATGAAAGAGCAAAGGCAAATTAGAGTTGCTGCAAGCCGTTGAAAAGGTTCATACTTGGAGGCAATGGGAACTAAGGGAAATTGTAAAAATGTCTCAATACATTTCCAAGTCCCTTCCCTCCTCATAAAGTATCCGGGAGCAGGAGGGAGCAAGATGACGTGTACACCACTGCCCACTTCTGGATGGCATAAGAAACCGCTTGAATAGACAGCTGCTGTTCAGAGAATGAGTTTCTAGGGCCACAAGGAAGCTGTGCAGGTTCCCATTCTTCCCTCTCCAAAAGCCTCAGCAAATCCTTCTCCAGCAGCAGCTGAAGTTCATGCACAAAATGCTTTTGCCACAGCACAAGGGCAGGCCTGCTCCACCACTGCAAGCTGGGCAAGAAGTAGGACACTCTTGCTCCTCAGCAAGGGCTGGGGAGCAGCTCCACTCAATGCCGTGCAAAGGCCCACAATTATTTTTGCGGCCTAATTATCTCCCTCTGCTGTGACTCGCCAAGCTACACCCAGACAATTTAGGGCTGCCCAACCACTCACTCACACTCTTAGAAGTTGCACAGTACCAGCAATGTTCACGAGTAGAAGTGTGATCCCCTGAGGGCAACATCCCCAAAATCACCTGGGTGCGAATGTCTGAAGCGGACCTGCACCGGAGCTGCAGGTACTGTGCTGCTGGCGGGTGTCCTACAACAGGGTAGGCCCTGCGCTACTGGGCTCTTCAGCCAGGCTCTTCAGAGCTACAGGCTCTTCAGCCATAGCGAGCAATTTAGGCAAGCAAAGGAACCCGGGACACACAGAAAGGCTACCATCCCTACTTCATATGGCAATTTTAAAGAGAAATAGCTAAGTAAAGCAAGTGCTGTTCAGCAAGATGCTGATTTGCCACCACCTGTTGTACTTCTGTTTTAAAACTGGGGGAATCGGCTCATCCACATCAGATGCTTTTTCCAAGATTTATTTTTAAGGTGTATACTGAAAAAAAGAGTTGTTTTCTATCTCTTGAATTATGTAATCCCTTCCTTACAAAACTTTCTCTACACTAGGCTTTGGACCTACTGTGCCATTTCAGTGACTTTACCATAATATCTTTATGGGTTCATTTATCCATACGTACCCCAAAGCCTCTTGACGTAGTTCTATTTACATCTCCTCACAACAGGGTGGCCAGCAATATGTGAATAAAAAGACACAGATCTTTATTAAACACGAGTGAATGCTGGGAAAAAAAAAAATTAAAAAAGTACTAGGACTGAAAGGAGGTAAAGCAAAGTGCAGCGCCATATCGAACGTGCCACTTGTCTTGCACCTTTTGTTTCTAGAGCCATGCAAGCAGCCACAATGATAGCGTTATCTGCTGACTGCACTGCTGATCCAGGCAGCCTTTCCCCTCCCAGCTCACCCTGCACATTGACTCAGCACGGCGTAGCCGTGGAAGGACAGGAAATCTTTCAGCCCCAGGCCCCACGAAACCACCACCAGCTTTGTCTCTTTTTCTGCCTGCAGTTACTGCTACCTTGCAAAATAGTGCAGAGGCTCAGGGACCAAGGGGCTCATTAATATTAGCAAATTAAATGGTGCCTAGGGATGAACAACAATCATCTGTATTAGTAAACTATTCAAGCATTTTTTGGCATGCAGCAATTACTGCTCCCCAAAGCCACTCCCAGGCACAGTCCAGAGTGAGTCAAGGACCTATCTCAACTAGCCATCAGCATGTGGAGCCACCCTCTTCTGAAGTAGATGGTGTTTACCAGCATAGATGCAAGCTCTTCTATGCCAGTTGGTCTCTGTGCCTAAAAGAAGAAAATAAACCCATCAAAGCAAGGGACCACACTTTAATGGCATTAAATTTTGACCACACTTTAGCAGAGACAAGTTCACTCACAAAACTCCAGGGCTGCTCTGGAGTGACTTTCTCTGGAAAGCTGATGGTAAGCATTAGAGTTACAACTAACAGTTACTAACTCTTACTGGTTGTACATGAAAACCATCACAGCAATGCTGCCCAAGGGATCCTGGGATTTCTTTTCAAAGAGACGAGGTCATGCTTGGATTAATAAATGTTGAAAACCACCACTTTCAGACAAGAAGAAAAAGATTCAGAGTTCGCAGTTTGAATACTGACATTAACAAGCTCACACATTAAGAGCAAACTTTACTCATACAAAGGCCTTAAAATTATCCAAACTGACACAAGCTCCCTATTGTTAACATAAATCAAGCTCAGAACAACAGGTTTATTTAAAAATACAGTTTATTTACAAGACATTCAAGCTTAATTTTGAAAAAAATTAACTGTACATAAAACTTTAAGTAATTCTTCACTAATAGGTAGTAAAACCACAGTGAGATTTTCCATTCATTGATTCAGTAATCATGGAAATTACATTTTGGGACATTATTTAAATCACATAATGAACAGAAAAACTGAAGGAAACTTTTAAGCAACACAACTCCATAAATGTAACAACTTTATACAGTGACATCCTCACACCAAGGTATCACTGTTCAAATAAAGTATTTAACATAGAAAGTGCTTCCCCTGTACAGCAGAGTAAGTAATAGAACCTATAGAAATCTTCATAGTGTTTGGATTCTCTTTTCAGAAATGTCCTTCTTATCTGCTTTCCAATTAGTGATCTAAATTGCCTCTAAGGTGTTAATGAATGACTAATGAACCCTAGTGATTTCATTATACTTTTTCAGGCTTAGAAACCAACTTTTTAAAGAAAGTTGGTTCAGGTGGAGTGTTTATAAAGAATTTAAATATATATAAATATATATTTTTATAGCTCAGGATGACTACTTAGACAACACTTCCACACAAATCACAGGACATAAAATAGTCCTTGGAGTAGCTCACATCAAGCCATCCATAGACCTTGGGTGATGAACTTCCCTTTAGAAAAATACAGATGCTGGCATATTCCCTTCAAAGTTCAGAAAAAAAGGGAGCATTCAGGACGGCAAGCG
The DNA here is from genome assembly GCA_013399435.1 of Arenaria interpres. Taxonomy (NCBI): domain Eukaryota; kingdom Metazoa; phylum Chordata; class Aves; order Charadriiformes; family Scolopacidae; genus Arenaria; species Arenaria interpres. The sequence goes on from VXAK01028227.1 coordinate 151,200, forward strand.
TTATAATCAGGTAGGGGAGGGCAAAAGAACAGGAAGAACTAAACAAGGTCAAGAAGTGGTTTGCAATATTAAAGTGTATCACATAGCAAAACCAGAAAACAGGTGACTTTCAATAAAGTGGAGTGCACTAATTAAACCAGTGCATAAAAGAGGTATTTCTAAACTCTACAGGTCCATCACCATGACCAGAAGGCTAGCAAAACCATACTGCTTTTATTGAAGAGACAAAGAATAAGAAAACCATGAAGAGGAAAAAACCACAGTTGTGCTACAAGTCAAAAGAAGTATCTCAAAGAATACAAGGAAAAGAAGTCAACTGAAAACCTGGTAAAAACAAGACAATACTACTAAAAATAGCATCAGCTATTTTTCTTCACACAGAAAAGCAAAGGCAAGACCTGCAATAGAGAGTCACAGGAGAAGCAAAAATTAACTATCAAATTGACACTTCTGGTTAAAGGATAGCACATGAAAAGGTGACAAAAAATTGAATTTGCTTTAAAGAAAGGCCCACAACTGATAAAGGCCAGTAAATTCCTTTTACATTCAGTGCCAAAGATTTCTCTCTTGCTCCAAAACTACCTGCCAATGCTAGCAAATGTTTCATTGTCATACAACTGGGACGCATGTACGACTGGTTATGGATCAGAGGGCCACATAAACTGGACAATTGGTTGAAAATCGCCTGTCTTTAAAGCATATTTCTTTTGCTACAGACAGTGATGGACAGATGGGGCAACCACTGCAAAAGAAACTGAATGCCATAATGGTGCAATCAGAAGGGAGTCATTGAAGAGGGCAGGGTTAGCACAATCAATCTGCAATCATTAGAAATTTTACATTACTGAATTGCAGGGGGAAAAAGTAACTAAGCTAAAGAGGCCAGAGAAGAGATTTTTAATGACAGTGCAGTACCTTACAAACCTGAATTTAGAACAAGTGCCCATAGATAAGGGCAAATACTGAAATATACTGTATTTCAAAACAAAGTGAGTACACTTCAAGACTTCAAGAGAGTGAGAAGAGATATGCCAAGAACTGAAGGGAGATAAGCCAATACAAAACAGTCACCAACTGGAATGAAGTCTTCTACAGAAGTGGAGAGGGGCCACCCAGTAGAGCTTAGTTTTGCCCCACTTAAGACAGAGGAGAAAAATATGTTGTTGCAGGACTCAAAGGAAGGCAAGCATACCGAGTCTTTAACCTTAGCTGGGTACCCTGAAAGTCCCTACACAGAAAATGCAGGTTCACCTCATCAATAATACAGCTCTGTTGGTTTTGCTTGCTTAAGTAATAAAGCAAATTTTAAATCTGCTTGTTTTCTAGACCTGAAGGTTTCTATAATCCCTGGTATTTTCCTATTTATCCACAGGCAACAATTACAGTACATTCAACCAGACAAGAAAAAAAAAAAGTAAAAAAGTTGTATTTTCATGTTACAACACTTTTAAAAACTTTAAAAAATTAGATAAGCACATTTTTAAGAAACACTGGAAGGATAAAGTAAAAGATGGTCCATTTTGTCAAATGCCCCAACGCTACACATACTAGTTTTCTCTAATTCCAAAGTAAACAATACTGCCATTCCATCTTTCAGCCATTTAATAAAATGTATATATAAAAAGATTACCTGATTTAAGACACAAATGCATAATTATGAAAGGGTGCTTGTTTTAGTATATCTGGTAAGCAAGTTCTCCCACACACTTTGTTCTTACTTTGCGAGCTTTCTACTCCAGTTCTGAAAAAGCTTATAAATATATTTGTTATTTACACGTAAAACATCATCATAGATGAAAATAAGGACAAAGAGAACAGAAGAAAGGGCTGTATTACCTTACACTACATGCTTTCACAAGACAGAGCAATTCTTACAATGCTTCCTGATTTACATTAATTCGTGCAATAACTGCCAAGATCCTGCTGCTTTCACCTCTGCTGCCGTCAACAGAATCAAACAGTCTGGAGGATCCAGTTTTCAATTAAACTAACGGACAGCTTATTTATACAACAAACCTATGATAGAAGGCTATAAAATACATTCATTCACCCGAGAATCTGTTCAAAAGGGTAACTACAAATCTAGAAACGGGCTATTTAGACTGCAATCACTGCTTCAGTAAATACCACTTTCCAACCAGCAAAATAGCCTGCTGTGTGTTTTAATATTCACTGAGTTAACGTAATTGCCCTTATTAACAAGGAGTTGGCTGCTTTCAAGTCAGCCTTACAAGGAGGTCCTGGTATTTTCCCAGCCCAGACAGGAAACCAATTTTCTCTTTCTTTTAAGGTGTCACTGAGGTAAAGACACCACTATTTTATAGAGGTGTCCCCATAAATAAATGCATAAAATAGCCTGCCCAGGCCACACAGACCATTGAAAGACCGCTTTTGACAGCAAAATGTATTTGAAAGCTTCTGGATCTGGTCTGTATAGCCAGTGAGGGTAAGCACTACACTCAGTGTGGATCGGACAGTGGGTTTCCACTCCCAAAAACTTGGAGAACAGACCTGACCTAAATCCAGCACTGGTGACAGAGCACATCATCTTGTTTTCCTTAGAGCACCCTTACGTGCTTTCAGAAAGAACAAGCAGCAAAGAGATAAAGGAACTGCTTCACTAAATACACTTTGAAATACACCACTGGGCATGGGGAGAAGGGGCAGGGCAGAGGGGAAGGCTTAGACCTTTGAAATAAATCAGTAAGAAATAATCAAGACTAAACAAGGAAAAATCGCTGGGTTTTTGTTGTGTTTCTTTTTTTTTTTTTAAAGCTTCCTCTATGTGATAACACTGCATATAAAACTTTAAAGGGACTTTCTTAATACAATATTGAATTGTGTCTCAAGAATAGAACTGCAGAATTTTAACTGTTCATAATGAAACATATTAGCTTATTTATTCAGCATGAATAATGACAGACACTCAGTGTTAAACATACTGCAACCATACTGCACAATGATGAATTAAGACTGTGGCTATTATAACTTCCATTGTCAGAAGGAAAAGAAATAATAAAAGAGACTGAGTTGTACAATCACAGGAGTGAACAAGATAAAAGTTAACTGGATGACTGCCTGTATTTCCACTTCCTAGATTCAGTACAGACAACATTAATAAGTATTTCTTTGCTTTCATGACAAGAGATCTATTCTTTAGCACACTTATCTGTGATTAGGCTAGGACTCCAGCATTACTAGTAGAGAAGCAAGACCAGCTTCTGCTCTGTCCCTAAATACAGGAGTCAATCAAAAAAAACAATGCAAGTCAAAATTCCTGAGTGCTTCCCTTCGCCCTTAGACACTTTCAATTTCACTCACAAACCCCACTGGCCAGAAGCACACATCACTGTTAAAAATGAATTGTATATGCAAAAATGGGATTTAAGGATTGGTAAAGCACCTCTGCTTAAGTCCTTTATAAATATACAGTACTTCAGTCCCGTACAATTGTTAACTGGCCACAGGGCTTTCAGGAAACAGCTCGCTTCAGCAGAAAAGGCCAGAGTTTCATTCCCAGTGCCACTGGCCATTAACTGCAAGCATCAGTGCAGACAGCAATACACCTTGTCCACTCCAACAGAAATTCACACACAGTTTGGTAAGGAACTGGGTTAGGCTGTATCAGAAAAATCTTAGACGAATGCAACACCCTTCATGGAAATATTAATCCTTATTTCAGATACAGAGGTGTTTTAGGTGTGTTTTGGTTTACAGCTAGAGCACAGAAATCTTTTTGCCACGCCAACTTCACCTACAGCCACTGATGACCCTCTTCCCAGCCAGGATACGTTTGTTCTATGAAAACATTACACAGAGTAGAGGGAACTGCTTAAAGTCGTGTACTGCTCAACTTTGATTTGTCATCAGACATGCCACAATTTTTCACATTTTTAATGCCATCCTCTGCCTGTGGGTACTCGATAGGGATTTCAATATCACTTTTACTTGAACCATTGTCTTTAAGCTGTGCAGAAAGGCAACTGTCATTTTTCTTTGTATGGCCATTAGTTTTAGCCAGAGGGTGCTCCCGCTGACTGCAGCACAGCTGAGAGTCACAGGATTTTGAGATGCAGGGTGAGCTGCACAGTAGATGGGAGGTCTTGTGGTCAACATACTCAGGCTGGATGGTCACAGAATGGATCCCTGCTTCGTGGAAAACCTTCCGTATTTTATAAGCAGCATCTTGGTAATCAGTAGGGGTTTGGCACTTGATATGAAGAGTAGCAATATTCTTCCCACCTGCAAGCTCCCAAACATGCACCTCATGAAGGCTGTTAACCCCTGGAACACGAGCTAGTCTGTCAGCTGGAAGACACAAGAGGAAGATATTAGAGGCTTTGGTGTACTGGCTAATTACTAGCTTTCCCACCAAGATCCCTATCCAAAAGCAGTAGTCTCCAAATTATCTTTTTAAAAGAGCTGTACTTAATAAAGTACAGCTTTACAAATAAACTTCAGTTCAGCCTTCAGATGGCCACATGAACAGAGCACCCTTCCTTTTGGGCTCACCCCATCCCTCAGACTTCCTAATGGCCATTTACCAGCCATTCACAGAAGCAACGTGATTGCAGCATTTCCTTGGCCAAGACCCACGTCTTCGGACTTTTTTAGCCCTGAGCATGGCAAAATTCCAGAAATAACCAGTGCTATCCCACAATTAACCAGTGTGGACAACGCCGAAAGCCACAAAATTAACCAACCTTAATGGAAATTTCTAAGCCGTTTTGGAAGAAGCTGCTGCAGGGTTCAGAAATACTGTAATTCAGTGTTGCTTCTGTCACAAACACCCTGCACAAAGCATTAACAGCTCAAGACCTGGTATTTTTGATGTATTGTTGGAGTACCACATTCTCAAAATGCATGCTTTAACTAATCCATAGAGATTTGAGCCATGTTGCTAGGACACAGGCATGTGACTCTCACAGTTCTTGAGAATTTAGAGCTATTACAAGTAAAAAATCCAAACGTCATTTCAGAAGTAACATATGCATTGAAATATATCATTAAAATTAATAGCATTTCAACAACAAATCAGACTTACTCAGTAATTGCATATTAACACCTTTGGGAACCATCTGCAACAAAATAGTTGAGGTCTCCTTGATAAGTGGGAATGCAGAAGACAAGATGATGAACACCATAATTACTGTCAGGCTTGGATCAATGTAGCACTGCCAATTACACGGAGCATCCTCCAGAGGAAGTACATGGAAGATTGTAGCAGCAACTACCACAACCACAGACCCAAGTGCATCTCCCATAACGTGCAAAAGAACACCTGAAACAAATAGCACAATTTCCATTAGTGAGTTGTTGTTGTCAGGTTGTTTGTTTGTTTGGAGAGGGAGAAGAGGAACGTAAAGCTGCATTTTTCAAGTCTGTTCCACTTGACATGAAAAAACGCAATATTCCAAGCACTAACATCATAACCAAAGTTTTCAATAACAGCTTTCAGAACAAAACAGCAAGGGAAATACCAACTCTGAACCACAGCTGTTAAGTGGGATGCATTATTAAACATGTAGGGTATGCTAGCAACTGCAGTCCAACTGCAATGCCATGGCAACGTAAAATGTGTTTGCTTAAATGCCTGTGGATTATTAAGAGAATCTGGCACATTATATCTCAATACTGAATTAAAAATTGATGACTAAATCTATCTCTTCTACCACGGAAGCTAAAAGAGCCACAGACCACCCCCAGTAACAGTTATTCTCCTCCATCAGCGTCTATGAGGCTGTTGAAATCTGAAAAATTACCTAAGGGAAATATAAGCCTGTTCCTATGGCTTCAAACACCCTCAAACTCCAATTTCTGGATCAAGCTTGCTTACTAGTCATATTAAACTTTGTCCTACCAACACTACTAGCCCTCAGATCCCAAAAAAATCAGCATCTGGTTTGAATTAGTCACATGGATACCACGGTTTAATATGTGCCTGGACAACTCTAAATTGAGAGGAACACTGGGTACACGTAGACATGTTTTTGCACAAAAGGTAATGACACCAAACAGGCTCTAGTAACAGCACATTTTAGCTGCCCTTTCAACTACAATGACCAAAGTAGTCTTCTTGCTATTAAGTTTTGGACAACTTTACATAATCTTCCCTTTTCCCGCCATTGCTCAAATGCACTCCAGTTTTGTCAGTCTTTACTGTTCAGGCTCAGATTTCATTCCAACCTATGCCTAATTCATAACATTTCTAAATATATGAAGTTTATTTCTTTGTCAATACTTTTTATGCAGAGCCTGTCAGAGAATAAAATGGACCATCTCCTTTTAACATCCCTGCGACAAGCACTTTCAAGAGCTTCACTCCCATTTAACCACGTCCTCTGGGATGGAGAAGCTGTAAAAGACTCTGAAACACATTAACAACACAGCAAAGACTTCTGACTCTTTGGTGATGATGGACGCTATATTAGACCTAGAGCTATGCCCGTGCTGCTGTTTCTTGCCAGCTCTTTGCATGAACATTGATCTTCAGTGTGAGAAATGAAGGAAATAACCACTGTAGCTCCTCTGAATCACTTGGGTCAGATAAGAAAGTACAAACTTCCAGTGAGCGCAGCTCTTTCTGCTGGAGTCAGGCATGTTCTGCCCCATTTGGCAGTCTCCCACAGGCCTTTACTCCTCCTAACAGTGTTGCAGTGTTTCCTTTTCATTTACGAATAATCCCAATTCAGCATGGGCTATCAGCTATTGCACAAACAAGAAGGACAGGCAGGATGCAATTGCCAAAGCAACTAACTAGAGAGCACAGCTTAAAAAGAACAGGAAAATGTTTCAGAAAGTCTTCTTTTGAATTAAGAAAAAAAAAAGTAAGCATGTCAGAATGATGATAAATTATGAATTCAGAATATGGAATTTGGAAAATGCTTATTTTACATTATTAACATGGTTAATATGTACATCTTGGTTACATGTCACATAATGAGGACCTAGACAGAAATGAACCTATCTCCCTATACACCCCCTAAAGCTTTGGTTATAAAATAGAACCAAAAATAAATTTTTAGTAAAGTCAGTATGGTAAGACCATAGGCATCACATAATTTCCAACAGCTTGTGTTGGAAAGTCTGAACTACTCTGCATATGCTCAAGAAGTAAAAAGGATAATTTTACAACACAATAATTAACTTGGGCAGAATGACTGGACTGCTGTTCCTACCACTTCTAAAAATCGAGGAACCGATTCCTCTGCCAATCCTTTTATGTCCAGCTACGTTTTTCAGGGAGGCTCCAATTCTATAATGTATAGAATTTTTTGTCAAGTGACTATGAAGTAAATATAGCCATATAACTGACTGACAGCAGCAAAGAAAAAACACAGATTTTGAATCAGAATTTTAAAGCCATGTATCTGTAACACTTGCTGAAGAGGCAAGGAATATTTCTAAGGACAATAAAAATAGATTTTGCAAAGATGACAGATTAAAGCAAAAATCGCACTTAGAGAAAAAGTCTCTTTATGAATATTAAAGATGACAGGTATCTTAAAATATCTGATACAAAACTCCTTATCCTTCAGACATATTTGAAAGTTTCATTCTGCTTAAGCATCGTCATTCAGGCAAGTAGTAAGGCCTTCCCTAAAATGCACTCATCGGTTTCTTACCCTTCTCTCCTCCATTCCTGAAAATGACAGTTTGCTTTTCCTGCTCCAGTAATCTTACCACTATAATGCCATAATATCCAGTGACACCTGTTTCTAGACATTCAGGAAAGTGTTGTGGCTCTGGCACATGGTTTGATTTCCAAAGTGTCTTCCCTTTAACAGACACATTCCCCTAAACAGACACATTTAACCAAGCCTGAAAATGCTTTTGAAAGACAGGCAGCCAGACACACACCAAAAAAAGCCCAGGTGCCTGACTGCCATGTCAACCTCTTTAAGCTGAATTCATTCAGTGGTGGCATCATTCAGTGATGCCAACGGACACAACTTTGGAGGAATATCAGATCCTGACAGGTGACCATAAGAAGCCTGAAACTACGATCCCATTTCAGCTTTCTGACAGCCCTTTCTTTGAGGGACAAACTTGATGTTTAAAATACTGAAAGATACCTGCTTTTGGCTCTGCTCAGAATAGGTGTATGCATATAAACACCAATACAGAGAGGGAAAGAGACACTTGCATAATTTATTTCACTCTGCAGATACGCAGTGACCTGCCAAACTACAACATAAGAAGGGCTGATACTGTCACAGACTCTCTCAGGGGCAGGTTCACAGTTCAAGGACCTGGTAAAACACTGTGCTGAAGCATCAGTTTCAGCACCTTTTTCCTCGTGCCGACTACAAAACACGGTTAACCTTGGGATTTAAAGAAGTTCTGCTTTCTGCCCAAAAGCATTTTAAAGTTGAAAACTGCTCAACTACTGCAGCAGTGATACTTAAAGACACACCTCAAAGATACCAGCTTTACCTTCCTATAAGGCCTTTAAGTGACCTGAGCTTAGTGCAAGAGGCTTTGTCTCCTTTCCAAAAAGTTCAGCTGCACTCTTCTAAAGAAATACAATCAAAATGTAACCACACTTGGAGCCAAAGGGGCATCACACTATTTTGTTATCATCTATGCTATTTCATACAACCAAAACCTTTCTGCTAAAGATAACTGAGTCCATATACACAGAAAAGTCCTGCATTTTTGTTCTATTTCTTACTGATACTTGAGGGGGAAAAAAAATTTGAAATGGAAACCAGAAAGCATTTAAAGTCAATGTAGTATTAGCAGTAGACTCCCATGCTGTACCTCTGATGTTCAAGGCTTCAGACTTCCTCTCTTTTTTCTTCTCAGGCCCCTCTCCAGGGCTTTTTTGGTCATTTGGTGCATCACCTGCATTCAAAGAAGAAACGCTGTGTTGTGTATAAGTTCTACAAACAGAAAAAACATCATCCTTCTCAACACCAACTTATTTCAAAGATTACAAGAAAAAAGAAAAAAAAACAAACATAAACAAAACAAGCCAAAATATTTTGCCAAGCAGGTCTCTGAGCAACGCCTCCCCCCCCCCCATCCCAAAGGGATACCCAGTAGTAGCCCGGTGTGAAGTACATGGTGAAAGACACAGTAGGTGTTCAAGTGAGCTTAGCGAAATTCCCCAGGGCCCACGGGCGGGTTTGGGGCTCCAAAAGGGCTCAGAGGATGGCTCTGGCAGCTTGGCAAGCGCCAAGAGCGGACAGGAGGGAAGAGCAGGGATGGGGAGAGATAGAGAAGGGTGCGAGGGGCAGGGAGAGGTGCCGGGCACGAGGGTGGCGAGGCGAGGCAGCAAGGATGCAGCCGAAAGGCACCTGCTTCATCTGTCTGCCCCGTCGGGGCGCTGCCAGGTATGGCCGGCAGCATGGCAGCAGCAGGCAACGGGGCAGGCGGCCGGCGGCGGCAGCAGGCCCCCCAGTCCTGGAAGACGAGGAGCCCCACGAGGTTGACAGCGAGGCCGAGGGTGCCGACGATGAGCACCAGCTGGGCATCATCGATGGGCTCGGGCCGGGCCAGGCGGAGGATGGCCTGCACGAAGATGGTGAAGCAGAGGGCGGTGAGGAAGACGGCGTTGCTGAGGGCCCCCACCGCCTCGGCCCGGCTGTAGCCGTAGGTGGCACGGGGGCCCCGGCGGCTCCGGCGGGCGATGCGCCCCGTGGAGAGACCCACGCAGAGGGAGATGAGGTCCGAGAGCATGTTGAAGGAGTCGGACACCAGCGCGATGGAATTGCCCAGGTAGCCCGACACCAGCTCGGCCACGAAGAAGCCGACGGTGAGCACCAGCATGAAGATGAGGCGGCACGTCTTCCCCGAGTACCGCCCCATGGCGGCGACAGCGGCAGCCGCTCCACACCGGCGCCTCTCCCCCTACCTCAGCCCCGGCCGCCCCGCAACCAGCGCCACCGCCAGCCCGCAACAAGTGCGGGGCCTCCCCCGGCCCTTAACGCCGCCGCCCGCCCCGCCGGGCCCCGCCCGCCGCCCTGCCCCACGGGGAGGGCGCTGCCCGCCCG
>VXAK01028227.1:161215-181240 GCA_013399435.1 Arenaria interpres
GTGGGGAGGCGGGGGGATTGGGGGGGGCAGAGCCCCCCCAGACAACACCAAAAGGCCCCCGGGGCAGCAGGTAGCTCTGCGCTGCCCAAATCGGGGGAAGTTTCAGTGCCGGGTCCCATAATTTTGGTGCTTTATTGATGGCATAAGCGCGAAATTGAGGGATAGGGTGCCATCTACTGCACCAGGGCATCTCCTGCAGCTGGCCTTTCAAAAGGTGTCTCAAAGCAGCACCTAAGGGTGCAGGTGTCTGTCGTCAGCCTACGAGAAAAATAGTTTCATGGATCACGAAATTGTCAGAGTTGGAAGGGACCTCTAGAGATCATCTAGTCCAACTCCTCTGCTAAGGCAGGATTGCCCAGAGCACATCATTCAGGACTGCATCCAGGTGAGTCTTGAAAATCTCCAGAGAGGGGGACTCCACAACCTCCCTGGGCAGCCTGTTCCAGGGCTCTGTCACCCTCACCGTGAAAAAGTTTTTCCTCATATTCAAGTGGAACCTTTTATGTTCCAACTTGTGCCCATTGCCCCTTGGCCTCTCACTGGCAACCACTGAAAAGTCTGGTGAATGCAAGTCTCAATAATGCAAGGGGCACACCATCACTGCAGGTACTGCTTCAGCAGCTACGATTCATACTGAAGTGCCACATCACACGTCACCACACTTGACAAAACACACGTCACTAGCAGATAATAAACCAGCATGGCCAGGGAACACTATCCAGTCCCTCCTAGCAAAGATGGTGCTCTCTACAACCAGAAATTCATTAAAAGCCTCGGGAATTTCCTCTTTATTCTAACTCTGAAGCAATTTCATTGTTAACCGCTGTTAATTGAGTTTGATCCCTTGCTTGAATACATCTTCTAAATGAGGCCTCTCAATTCCACCTAAATTCTGTGTAAACAACCAAAGCCTTTCTTACTTATAACCCTAAACCTCTGGAGTAGACTTAGATAGCCATTCGGGGGACATTCCCCTGTATTATCTGCAAGAATTAACACACAGAACTCCCAATTAACTGGTGATTCTTCTGCATGTCCTTTACACATTCAATGCCCAAGGAATGAAAGTTCCCCACAGTATTCAAATTAACAAATGCATAAAAATAAATGTATTGAAAAGGATCTTATCATAAAAAATAAACACCATAATGAGAGCAAATTACATAATTTACATCACAAATTTCAGCTCTATCATGACATCTACCAACATAAGATGTTAAACAGTTGTGCAAAATGAAAAAAAACAGTGTGACATAAGTAGAACAAGAAGACGAAAAATGTATGAGAGATACAGGAAGTTAAATAATCTATTACATATAAACTTTAAAATGGCAGACTATATCTTCTTTACTATAATTAATGATAGAAAATCCCACCTCTGGGACTTCACTTACAAGCAAAAAATAATTTACTGAAGCCCAGCTCATTGTAACTGTGTGGGACTGAAAAGAATTTCAAGTTGTTCTTATTTTAGGAAGACGTATAATACAGTAACTAGAACATCATTAATCCTCCTGCACAAAATATACATTCATTCTCTTTGAAAAAAAATATGTCATAGCCCTGAACTCACTTCAAAAACATAAAAATAATCACTGTTCTGTTGAAGAGATAGTACTAAAAATATTATTTTCAGCAAATAAGGCTGTGACTAAGTCCTTTGACATGGAGCACAATTACAGATGACTCACCGAAGGAGTCAGAAGCAATACATGTTCAGAGCCTCAGCTCTGAAACTGTGTTGGCTGATCCATTGATTCTTCCTCCTTCTGCCTGTCAAGCTCGCACATCTCCATCTGCCTCTCACGATACAGCGTCAGTCTGAGTGCCACACACTGACAAAGGAACAGAGCAATTCTGTGCTGGGTTAGACCAGAAGTCCATCTCTGAATTATTTCCAGTTCCCATCTACATCGTCTGGAGGTGAGGGAACCAAACCTGCACAGCCTTCAGAGCACAAGTCAGCCACAGATTCATACAGAGGCACAGCAAAGGTTCTGACTATCTCCTTTACTCCTTTCTCAGTGCTAATTTTCTTTGCCTTCTGAGCTTTTAGCAAATGCTTTTATGGAGCTGATCTCCTTCTTTCTGTTTCTCCTCTTCTGACCTTTTATCCATGCAAGGACTTTTCCCTTTGCTCTATGGCTGCTTACAAAGCCACTTGGAAATCCAAGCTTTCACGCCCCATTACACATACAAGCCTCCCTGGCCCTCTTTATCCAGGTACTACTACCACTTCAAGACAAACGACTCCTTAAAACTGTCATCTGAACAAAGCTGCATCAATCATTCTTGTTCAGTAAGTGGTCACTTCCAATAAAAAGAATAATTAATGGAGCTCACTCTTCAGAATATAGTCTGCGTTATCCCCGTAGCTTTTTTGCACTTTGATCCTCTTCCACACAGACCAAAAGAAAGACTTGATCTTGCACACAGGAGGTACCAACTCCATTACCAGGATTTTGACTCAGGCTCTTCCTCCCTTGTGGACACAACTGTTCTGCTTGCACGAATCCACTTGCAGCCTCAGAAAGTTTGATCTCAGATCCTTTTGGAAAGGAACTGTGTTCTGGTTGCTTTGCAGCATGCTTAGTACCATCTGTGTTTTACACTGACTGCAGACGTTCAACAATATAATGTTACAGTTCTGCTTACTTATCCAGTACTGATATTGCCTGAATAAGCTACGTACTGTTAAACAAAACAATCAACATAAATTATCCCCAGACCCTCTAACTATGCTGAGTTGAACAAGTCACTCATAGGAGGTTGAGAAAAAGTTGTCCAACCCCTTAGTTTTCTGAATTATTTGCCAACTTTAGTTTCAGCTACAATACTTCTAGAAAAGCTGCTACTGCAGTTTTCTCATCCTACTCAGGCACAGGAATTGGTAAAATTCTTACCAATTGGTGACATTATTACGAACAAGACAACTTTCCTTCTGAACCCTGAAGATGCAAAGTACTCCTGGAAGCTTCAAGACTTCCGTGCGCCACGTTTTTCAAGTTCTCTACACACCAATTTTTAACACCCATTGGCAGCCAGACCCTCTAGCCAACAGGCTATCCCCACCTGTGGCCATAAGGGGATGCTTAGGTACCAGTAAGAGCAGGGTAAATATATATGATATTTCCCCCGAACGCCCTTCAATCTTTCAAGTATTTTCAGCTCAAGTGAGTTTCTAAGCTAGATCGCTGTATTTAGTAGCCCTCAATTAATTTCCACCTACTTGTCCAGCCTTTCACTCACTGAGGTAGATTTCAACATTGCTTGGCAACAATGTCCACACATCTTCTACCCATGCTGTGAAGAATCACCTCATTCTCCTTATTTTGAACCTGGATCCTTCTAGTTTCACTCCATATACCCTCGTTCTTGTATCGGAGAGCAGATCAAACAGTCAATGACTACTGACCTTCGCTAATGCCACGCTTGGTGTTGCAGGCTTCTGTCACACCCTCTTCAAGTTACTCATTTCCAAGGTGATGGGTTAAAATCAACTTAGTTGTTCCTTGCAGAGAAGCTATTACCAGCCTTTGACCACAGGATATCTCTGTATTATTATGAAATATGGCAACAGTAACAATGTAATTTTCTTCCACTGCTGAATGAAGAATGAAAATACAATCACTCATATTCTTTTGGTGCTATAGAATTTGGATAGAAAAAAATAGTGAAATTAAAAAACTAATTATGAACACTATAATTAAGAGAGATCACTCTTCATCCTGCTTATTAAAGTCCTGGGAGAGATTACTTTTTAACCCATCATAAAAATTATTTACAAAGGGTATTTCAGGAGTGACCTGGAGGAAACTAGAGAGTGAAGGAAACAAATGCCCACCCACACATCACTGTTTGTGATAAAGGAATTGTGCCTCTTTAAAACTGTGTGGGGAAAAAATACTAGATTTGCACTAAAAAGCTGAGTCTGACTCTGAGCGCATTACATTTAAAGGCAGCATCCCTAGCTGTAAGAGCCTGAAATGCAATGCGTGAGTGAGAGTGGACCTTCAGGCTTCATTCCAACAAGACCCGGTGACAGCCTTGAAGGCTCTTGTGAAACTTGTGTAGCTATGCTTCTTTAAATTAGAAATACTGGACCAAATTCATATAAAACCTAAATCAAAACAACATGGTCAGCTTTTTTCCACAGATAAATTTGACCACAAAATGAATCACAAAATAAACACCAACTCTCCGCCCTTGTTGTGGAAGGTGGTTAGTACGAGAGTATTCTGTTTGCAGGTGTTTTGTTCCTAGCTATTTGCTCATTTTATTTATATCTCCCTCTAATCCTGCTCAGAGCCATACCTGCAAGAGGAAGATGGGGGTCTCTTGGCATACGCTGAAGGGCAGGAGGGCTGAGAAATCAGTTTGTTAGGTCTGCTTCAATCCAGGGAGAAGAAGCCAAAAAGTTAGCCCTTCAGCAAGAGTTCAGTAGTCCGCATGAAAGTTTTATCAGTGTCCTCGGCAGAGTACAGAGGTGAATGTGTTTGGTTTTTTTAATTGCAGCTGAGACTCTTCATGACAGTCCTGAAACTGTCGCAGGGAAGGGCGAGACCATGGGCTGGCCAGACACGGAGATGGATTTATCGTGCCCTTCCAAAAAGAGCTTGTATACACTGGAAGGTCAATCTGGAATGATAAACCTGTGGGATTATTAAAAAAATTCCTAGCCTGGAATGTATTCTTTTAGTTAGATTTTTTTTTTTCTATTTTAAGATGGTTGTTCAGCTTGTTAGTTACAAACCTCCATTCCCTGCGCTTATTATCTAGCATAAAGAAACCTTTTACATGCTTTAAGGCATATCCAGTCAGTATCTGCTCTCGCATCTGGATGGTGCTGCCCTGAATATTTCAAGTACTTGAAAATTCACTTTTTAAAAAAAGTGTAGTTCTGTTAAGTTTCCCATATAAACATATGCCTGTGTACGTATATATGTCCATATAACCTTTTCCTACGAGGAAAGCATGTTGCAAAGAACATGAAGAGGAGAAAGCCACGCACAAATTTAATCAGTTGCTGTTAATGTAGATAACATGTCAGCTTTAAAAAAAAAAAACCCATTGTATTGAAACTGTTTATGACTTTGAACTCAGTTATCTTACAGTTCTTTTATTTCCTTACAGCTCACCCCAGATACTGTGATGTAACTTACCCAGTCTGTCTGTGCCTTTACTATGAAAGTGGTTCAAGGTTGAGAGTGAATGCAGTTACCCAAAGTTCAGTGGTACTCGTGCTGTTGGAATCTAGGTTCAGAAGTTTTGATCTTACCTTTATGCTGTTGCATAAACCATTTGGGGATGCTTTGCTGGCTTTGCTTAGAGGCTCAAAATTTTCATTCTGCACTTTCTGTTTTGGCCAAAAAGTAGCCCCAAAACATTTGCTTTTACTTGTTTTGATACAGAATTTTCTCCTTCAAAACAACTGTAGAAAGTAAAATGTTCCTCCCATAGATTATCTTCTGAGGTTTCTTTTAAGAGAACGAAGCATTTGAAACAGATCTGAAGATAATTTAGTGAAGCGTGTTGCTAAATAAACTTAGGCTCTTCTTATCTGCCTTGTGCTTCTTAAAGATTCTGGATTAGAGCTAATATAAATTAACACAGATTTGGTTACCTTTAGGGTAGCTACTCAGAAAAGCCTTGGGAGAATTTGGTGAGGATTATTTTGCACTCTATTAAACTAAAGAAGACCCTCAGAAAAGATACGTGTTCAGTCTTCAGTACCTGACAAACACTTTAAATTACTTAGAGAGTTTCTCATGGCATTTTTATTCCATTTGAGAGGAGTACATCTAGCAATGCTGTAGAAATCAAAGCCAGAAGATCTAAATATTTGGTTAGAGTAGGCTTTGGTTACCTGCATGCCAACACACTAACACCTCTGGAATTTATGGAAATAAATGCATGAAGCATATGTCCCTTCATTTATACATACTGTGCTGGCAAACGTTTAGGTGTTGGATGCCACAGTGCAGTACACAGGCAGCATAATTCTATGAGGATGAGGATGTGCTTTGTGAATGAAGCAACTGTCTGCTGGTAAACACTGGTGCTGTGCATTTGACAATAACCTGTCTATGAATGCAGCCAGGGTATGAGTTGGCATGAAGTGTTTGCTGAAGGGTTGGTGCTTTTGGGGGAAAATAGTATCAACCTGGTGAAGATATACCCAAAAAAGATGGAAAATAGAGGTAGTAATGCTGATCTTGAGGTAAAGCTTTCAGGCTTTTCGGGTGTGGAAAGTGCAGTAAGCCAGAGATTTGTTGTTACAGGTGTTATAGCAAGGGTTCCTTCCCATTCCTTAAAAAGGTCCCAAAATCATTGGCCTGGCTTAGTCTGGCACCGTTTCAGCAGAAACCTGTCCAGACCAGGGAACTTGTTTTTTCCTTCTTAAATGCAAGTGAGTTAAGTGGTCATGAAATTCTTCACACTGACAGCCTAAAAAGTTGAAATCCTCTGTTCTGGCTCTCTAATGCCTGAGCACTTTGTCTCCTGCAGTATAGGTTGTTGGGTCTGTTAAGTGAGAGAGCGCTGCTAAAAATATAATTGCTTTTCAATACCTGCACACTTTTGCTCACCAGGTCTCCACTGGAAAGATCTATAGCACTAAGATTCAGGTCAAGCAGCCACTTATGCACTTATTTTGACCTATAAACATTCTCACTTCCCCTGGGATCAGTATGTTTGCAACAACAGATGTGAAAATTGAGTTCAGATTATAGCAACAAAGCCTTCCCAAATCTCCCAGGCAGTTAAAGCTACTGCCTCTCTGCCGCTCGCTTCATTCACACACGTATACCCCCAACTCTGTCCTATTTTCAAAAGCCTGGAAAAAAAGATATGCTTCCTAGCAAGCCTCAGAATAAACCAAGTCATTCTGCATAAGGTCCAGGAAAAGAAAGGAGGTATGTTTTCCACTTATGTGACTGCTAGCTTACATGCCACCTCTTATCCAAGAAGCAGGCTCTTGGTACACAGCGAGATAGGAAAATCAAGATCCAACAGGGCTATTACATAAAAAGCTCACACACACCTGCTAAATTGCACCTACCAGAACACAAATGCAAGCCACTTGCCTGCTAATGCAGAACATGTTTTATTTAATGAGTTGTGAACTGTGGGAAGACGATGAGGTGTCTCATGAGAAGATTAGGGCTGTTTCTCTCTGCCCCAGACATTTTATGGGTGGCTCAATATCAGACATGTTGGGCTGGGTGACATCTTCATTTCCTATTTCCCCGCTTCCTCCCCATACAGACCACAAGACGACAGGACAAATGTTTTTTCCATGTTAAATCTTTATTCATTTTCTCAAAACAAACAGCAGAGAATTACTGTAATCAGATTAATGTGGTGCTCTTCAAACTGTGGTTCCCTAACAGTTTAAAACTGTGTATATAAATTAGTAAAAGAGACAACTATACCGAGCTGCACAAACAAAAGTAAGTTCATCTCTGCATGCAGTAAAACAGGCTTCTGTATTTTTATGACTGACTATAAGGGGTATGGCTAGCATTAAAGTTGTCTGGTATTTATTATAAGAGCCCGATTTATTTATTTTTCTGCTGCTTATTACTTTGCCATATTCTTAATTTTTGTGCCAAAACTTTCTATATAAGATACAAGACCTCAAAATTATCAGATAACTCTGGCTAAAGCTGCTCTGTCATTTCCAACAGCAACAGTAAGAAAAGTGTTTTGTGAATGTTAGCTTCTGGCAAAAGTTTCTTAGGGAAGCTTTAATAATGTTTTAACAAGTTATTTCCTCGATTTTAAGTCAAAGAAATAACTAGCCTGTGCTGCCCTCCACACTGCTATGGATGTATGTAGAGGCCCAGGGACCTCTACACAGCAGTTCCTTTAGAGAGTGTAGAAATATTTTGTACCTGTAATAGCTGCTCTGCACCAGCACTGAAAGAAAGAAGAGGGGCATGTCCTCCCCATACTCTTGCTGACCTCTCCTCTTAGTCCTAGCAGAGAGGAGGGACCAACACCATCTGAATCAAGTGCAAAGATGGACATAGAAGGCAGAGAGACCTTAATTTAACCTGGTGGGAAGAGATGGGTGCTTATAGCAGGCAGAGGCAACAGATGGGAATTTGAAAGATCTGGGGAGAGAGGCAAAGGGGGATGGTGGCAGATGAAGACTTAAGGAGTCGGACACATAGCGAAAGGGTAGCAAGAATCAGAAGAAAGGGAAGGGGAAGGAACAGAAGAATAAGGGTTGAGAGGCAAAACAAACCCAGCCGATGGTGGAGGAGGGAAATTGGGTCTGCCTGGGTAAGCAGGGATGGCAACTTGGAAAAACAGATTTATACTTGCTCAATGAGAATATTTGTACTAAGATGAGAACCTGAGGCATGGATGTTGCAATGAGCTAAACGAGGAATATGGAAGTAGAACAAGGGAAAAGGACAGAGACCTATAAATCCCTTGTGACCTTGGATCTCGGACCTAGCTAGCAATGCCAATTGTAGGCATGGCTCGCTCTGCCCCTGCTGTCAGCGGCATCCAGGAAACCCACCAGATAATTTTTTTCATTCCAACAGAGGAAGGAGATGAACTGCTGGTTGTTGCAATTAATTGTGGCATTCACATACATGGAAAAATTTGCTTCAGTGGATTTAAACATTCCCACTGCTCTCAGGAGCCACAATACAGCTCTGGGAGACTGAACCACTCTTTCTATCTTTTGCTTTGCATTTTTCAAAGCGATGCAAACAATCACATACAAGAGAGTAGAGGGCTGTTTAAATCCGTTCCCTATTTGGGGGAACAGAGATTTGAAGGCAGCTCTCCCACCTCCCAGGAAAGCCTAAGAGGTAGAGGGCTTCTCTACAAACCTTTAGCCTCCAGCAAACTGTCACTGATGTCAGGAGATTGCTCTGTTGCCACTGAAGGTATTTTCTGTGCACAGGTGGATTCAGAGACCATATCCATCCACTTGAACTTCTGCTAGTGGCACTGATGCACTAGAAAATTTGCCTTGACTTCCACCTCCAGGAATCATAGAATCATAGAATTGTCCAGGCCGGAAGGGACCTCCAAAGGTCATCTAGTCCAACCTCCCCACAGTCAGCAGGGACACTCCCAACTAGACCAGGTTGCCCAGGGCCTCGTCAAGCCTCACCTTGAATATCTCCAGGGATGGGGCCTCAACCACCTCCCTGGGCAACCTGTTCCAGTGCTCCACCACCCTCACAGTAAAGAACCTTCTCCTAATCTCCAATCTAAACCTGCTCCCCTCCAGCTTAAAGCCATTGCCCCTCATCCTGTCTCTACTGGCCTTTGTAAACAGGCTCTCCAAATTAATTTAGCTCCATTGAAATGGATGGAAAGAGTATCTTTTCCTCATACAGTGGATGACAAGAGAGAGAGATGGTATCCCTCTTTTTTCATGTTTTTTAATATATACATAAAATATATATAAAGCATATAAGTATACTTTTCAGAGTACAGCTATTTGGGGAATAACATTTCTCATTTCTTTTAAAAGAAATGTAATAGAAGTCCCACTCAGGTTTAATATAGAGATAATTAGAGGAAATAAATGTGAAATTTTACCTAAGTGGGGATTATAAAATCAAGTCCAGAAGAAAGGAGCATTCCCTCTACACAAAAATATGTAGTACAAAATGGCATTGTCTTGCCTGTAGGCATTACCACAAACAGAGAAGATTCACCGTACCACAAACAGAGAGGCAAAACCACTGACAAATCTACACACTGTGTTTATGGGATGGTACAAAACTCATCCCTGGCTTATGCAACTGAAATTGAGTTGAAAACAAGGTGGAGTTGCCAGGTGGTCTATCAGAGGGAGAGGGATGGCTGTGTTTTCCCGGGGAGCTATTAGGAGCAGGATTCTGGAAATTCAGTGAGAATGGCATTTACGTACACAGTCGCCATTAATTTCAGTTAATTGCCTAATAGCATGACACTCACTACCTTTTGTTTTTGAGTGCTGATGTGTTCCTCCTCCCTGACTTCACCCAGAGACACAATTTTGAGAAGCTGTCTTCCAAGAAGCCATCATAAACAGTGACTTTGTCAGGCATTTCTGGCAGTTACTAACATAAAAGTCCATTAAATCCCCCTGCTAATTCCATACCACAATTTTAGTCTAAGAGCAGCTCAAATTTTAAACAGTTGGGCATCTAGACAACCAGGCAGCAAAATAAGCTGCGCAGCTGGTTTTAATGTTATATGCCAGTAAAGTTAAAGCTTCAGTATCGTCTGGAGGTACTTTTAATAATGAACAGAAATCTTTTCCACTTTAAGTCGTACAGAAAACGCACTAACACTGAGATGTAAACTAACAAACTTTTATTCCCTAGCTCTGAGACCCTGTCCAGCCTGAAAGTCAAATATAAGACTTACCTCACCTCACCTAGAACAGTACATAAAAGCAGTTCTTTATTAGACGGGTTCTCTCAGCTTTTCCCTCAGGGTATCCAGTTAACGCTTTGCAAATGTCCGGTTCCTATCACAACTGAAATATTTCTACTTCTAGGAAATATGTTTGTATGTGTGTATATATATATACACACACATACAGAGAGAGAGAAAGAGAACTCACATGTATCTTATGTCAAATAAAGTGAGAGAGTTTCTGCAGGAATAAAGGAACAGTCCCCATCCCTCCTGCCAAATGTAGAAATTTGAAAATCCTATGCTAAGAAAAATAAACTGAAAGGCTAAACCTCTGGGCACTCAGCAGGATCTCCTGCAGAATATTCATGTAGCAGAGTATCCCCATTTCTCCCCTGCAAGCTTTCCCAGGTGCAGGTTAACAAACAGCACCAAAGAATACTTCAGCTGTGTATCCAACAAGCTCTGCAGTCAGCTCCCAAATATTCCCAAAATGGTTTTTACCCCCAAATCAAGAAAAGCTGAGACTCTCCTTTAGCCGTTACCTATTCTTTTACCTCATACACACTGTGAACACTTCTCAAAATACAACCATGTCCTAGACAAGAGTTACAGCACAATTACTAAAGCATTGAGAGTGCAGATTGTCGATGATTGGTATTTCAGGATTAGATATTTCCTAGTAAGTATCTCCTTAGGGTGGCAGTACACTTTCTCCCATGCCAGCAGATTAGGGAGAAAATTTCTCCCTAGAAAACCAAACACTTCAGAAAGCCAATACATATGCTACTTACAGGTTACTTACTAAGAAACACGTGGTTATAGCTGGAAACATGCACCGGTTCAGGCATAAAAACCCATTACCCTGGCTAACAAAAGAATGAAAAAAAACTACAACGTTTCACTTGCCCATCTCAGAGAAACAGTAGTCTCTAGAAAAGTCGTTAAGCAGAAGCGTAGAGGGCTGGGAACTCTGAGCAACCGCATTAGGTTATTTACCTGTTTCGGTGTCTCCTTGGCGTGCACGACAATAACAGCAGTCCATGAAGATAACATAGTTGAACACATTGAAGAACAGACCTACAACTCCGACAATGAGGACGAGCAGCGCTTTCTCAGTCTTCTGAGGATTGATGAACCTCTTGATTGCCTCAATGAAGATGCTAAACATCAGAGCGGTGGCAAAAACAGTGTTGCCAAAAGCTCCCAGGACGTCTGCCCGGCTGAAGCCAAAAGTGTTAGCCTTGTGCCATCTGATGCGGCTGAACCTAACACCGAACAAACCGATGATCATGGAGATCAAGTGAGAGAGAACAGCAAAGGCATCTGAAGCTAAGGAAAGAGAGTTGCCAACGTAGGCTACTGAGATCTCAACAGCAAAAAGCACAAGGCTCACCACGCACATGAGGATGAGCCTGCTGCTCCTGCCTGAGTAGCGGCCCATTTCTGCTGCTCTCTTCCCCTTGCTCTGAGGTTCTGTGAGACAGAGCTGTGCGAGGAGCGAGTCGCTCTCTGTGATTCTGCCCTTCACTTGTCAGTGCTGCTCACATGTGGGAGCCACTTTTATAGGAAGCAGTAAAGCAATAAATCAGTTTAAAGGGCAGTTTAGCATGATTTGTCATGTGAAGGAAGCCTGAAGGCTCCAGTCCTGTCGGAGTTCCACCCTCAGGAGGCTTTTTTTTTTTTTTCCCCAAAATCAAAAATAAACCAAGGGAGACTACTGGGAACACCAGCACTTGCTACTCTACCCAATGGCATTGTCCTAAAAAAACTAATAATGCCCAGACAGGAGTGCATAAGAAGGTGGGTCAGAATTTTAAGCAGTTAGAGAAGGTGTTTCTTTTGCCTAGAACCCTCCTCCGATATCTGTTTCAGCTATTTCTGTTGCAGTAACTCTAGTACTGAGAAACTACTACTCCATGTCTGTGGAAGGCATTTGAAATTCACATTGGGTAGACATCATTTTAAAGAACATGGTAAACACAAATACCTGTGAGGGTCATTGAACACATTGCCTATAGAGGAAGTTTCAAAGACAACGGAATTCATCTTACATTTTAGCAACCCAGAGTTCTCAACTGCTTGTACTTTTGGCACGTTTTAACATTGCCCATGGAAATGGAGCAAAGTTGGAGGCCATTTTCTAAATGTGAAGCCAATAGACGTGGAAGCTGGGCCTTAACAATAAACCCAAAGTGCATTGTTTATTTCCTGTTTAAAAAAAAACCCTGCCTATCTCTAAATCCCAAAGTAATCCTCTTACACTTGCAAGGAATTGCCAGATTTAGGAAAAGCACAACCAGAAGTTAAAGGAGAAAGAAGAGCTGCAGAAGTCCTAGCTTGAACTTGGTGCCACTTCTGGAACAGAGCAAAAACCTGAAGCAGTAACTTTTTTTTTTGTCCCTCACTGTAGTACCTGTTGAACTCTTGAGTGTACACAGTTTCTGGGCACTTACAAGCCACAGTGAAGGAAATCTCGCTGCTAATAACATACTAGGCAATACGGATGTTAAGACCAGGTGCCTTCCTTGAAAAGCTTATGATCCAGCTTTTGTTTGAAACGCCCATCTGCGTCCACACATACACACAGTTAGTTACAAGATAAAACAGGAGGAAATTACATGCAATACAGCCTTAGAGAAATAAGATAATAATACTGATAACCTGAGCTGACCAACTGTCCCTGCTGGCCTTAGACTGTCCAAGGTGAATTAACTTCAGGTTAAAAACTCAAACACCCATCCCCAATTTTTATTTATTTATTGTCTCACAAGGTTTCAACAGGTAAAATATTTATGTTTAAGGTCCAGTTTGTTAGAAGTCTTGCCTGCCAACAGATGTAATTTTTAACATTTGGTCATTTGTCTACCTACACACTGCAGCTGTAACTCTTGAGGGTTCCCCTTCTC
The DNA here is from genome assembly GCA_013399435.1 of Arenaria interpres. NCBI lineage: Eukaryota > Metazoa > Chordata > Aves > Charadriiformes > Scolopacidae > Arenaria > Arenaria interpres. The sequence goes on from VXAK01028227.1 coordinate 174,505, forward strand.
CCCCATTTTAAGAACACCATTAACCCTGGTAGGGTGAATTAGAACTAATTACAACATAGAAACTGGTACTTGCTCTTTTTCCTCTTCATCGTTTCCCACCTGTGTTACTACTTCTATTTCAGCTATTTCTATGGTGCTTTCTTCCTTATTATATTAAAGCATCTTTCTTCTTGTATTAAAACAATGTTCAACTACTTAATTATTATCTCAACTACAAAGCATGAAAAGTGAAAAAGTGAGAAAAGTGAGATTTTTTTTTTTTTCCAAGTTATTCTTTCAATGGGAACAGACCAAAGTTAAACTTCAGAGCTCTCAAAAGTCCTGCCTTACACAAGGTTTTGATCACCAAAACAAGAGCTCGAGCTAAACAAAGCATTCCCATTGCAGCAGAGCTAAAATGCTCAAGTGTGCTCCATTTTGTCAATAAGGAGCACCACCATGTTCAGGCAGTTCCCCTGGATCCCACCTTCCTATGCTATTTAACCCAAACTTATCAGGATACAACTATAGGAACTAAGGAACACTAAGAGATTTTCCTACCAGTATAATTATTAATATGGTCGATAGCTCAGATTGTGCTTTTGGTGAAAGGATACTTGACATGGATGTGTCTCTTTCAGGTAGGCATTAGCATCTTTGCAGAAGATCACCAGCTAGAGATCTGCAGCTGAGTCATCCACATTCCAGACAATTCAAGCCCTCCTATGACCAGGAAGAAACATGCTGGGGAAAAGGAAGAGGGAAAAAATAAAGGCGGGGGCTGGCCTTCTGTGAAACCTCTGGGCTTCAAACAAACCCATTTGTAGGTTGAGAGCAACTAATTTCTGAGAACAGTGTTGTCAACATGTTTACTCACGAATTTGATCCGGTCAACTGGTTGAAGGTTGGCTGTTTGTTCATCTGATAAGGTCGCAGCAGTCTGACAGCATTTAAGTTTTGCCTTTCTTCTTTTCTTAAGTTCTGCACTATTAACAGCTTCTACATCTCCTTTTTAAAATACTGGTCTTGTAGGAGAGCATTTCGATGGGAGCTGGAAGTGCCCATCTATTTTTAATAATCTGGTTTTCTCTGTCAAAAAATTTTGGCACACTCTTGTCTCTTATGCCAGAGGACATTGAAGCTGCTGGTCACTGCCTCACCCCTTCTCCCAGCAGCAGGTAATACCTCTGAAGACTAGTCATCATAGTTACCCACCATTTGAGGCTGGGGAAGAAGCCCTCTGGTATTTCTGATGCTCAAGTATCATTCCAGTCAGTGTTAGCACACCAGGATAAAAAGACCTTAGGGCCAACTCTTCTGGTACGTCAACTGAAAACAAAAGATGAATGTGTGCACTGAAAATATCACTCCCCAAATCCTTCGCTCATTACCACCCCTGAGACCTTGACTATATAGTGAGAGAACATCTAGACGGATGAATGCAAGACAGGTGATTTTAAGATGCAACTGAAGCAAGCCCTTCAGGACTAACCATCATCTAAGTAATATTACAGAGAATTTCCAAGTGCTCAAGTACTCTGAGCAAGCTGATGTGGAATACTTAATAATTTTCCCACTTTTCTGTGAAAAACTGGGGGTATTATCACAAGGGGCATGATCCTAAACCAGACAGGCCATTTGTTCAAATTAAATATTCGAAATTTTGGCAGGAAGGCCAACCACAGGAATCTGGGCAAAAGCTAACATTTTGCATGCTTTTGAAAAGCAGAGAAGAAGATTCACAGATGAAGATCTGTGAATAGCACTGTAAGTCTCCTGTATGCTTAAGACTTTTAGGCTACTGATGCTACATAAAAATAGGGTATTAGAAACAGGCAGCCATGCAGTATTCTCACAGGAAGAGTTTGGGGAGGATTTTACCAGTCCAACTTTTTAATTGCCAAGTTTTCACTCAACTCTTTCCAGGGAAAGGGGTTTATGTAGGCAGACTTCAGAGATACAGGAGAAAAAAGTAACAAATTAAGCCTGTCATCCAAAAGTTATTTTATGTCGGGGTATATCTTTTTTAAGTCAATTCTACACTCAGAGTGGAAGTAATTTTCTTTTTAAAATAATTCAACAACTCTGCAACATTCAGCCTTCTCTGGTAAAGCAAGATATAGTAAGTGCAGGAAAAGCAAAAAGGTTTTATGAAACATGCTATAGCACTGAAAATACCTCTCTTTACATTGCCTTTGCATTACTCACTGCAGTATCACTGTGAGACAGCTATAAATGCCAGTTTGTAAGATAAGAGAAACAGGGCTTTGCAAAATATCTACACGAAATGGCATTCATCTGCATGTTGCTTACAATGTGGCATTTAATCTAAGATAGCCTTTCAAACTTGTCCTACAATGGTGTGAAAATATTCCTTGAAACACCTGGCTCCAGAGCAAGTTTTCAAAAAGGGTAGTGCTTACCACATCTACAAGTTAGCAGCACGTCTGTAACGAAAATTGAAAACTTTGAAGGCAAAATTAAAAGCTGATGCTTTACCTATAAAGCTTATGTCAGCACACTTAACTGTACTGTGCAGTGTTTATGACATTCTCTCCAATCTTTTGGGCATTTTCTCAGTGTAAAAGAAGATACATGCACCAAAATAGAAAAAAACACACGAGCAAAGGATACCTATTTGCCTCACTGAGTAACACACAAAAAAACAACCAAAGCATATTACAGCTCACAATACATGTTTATTATTAGAGATGTTTACAGAAAAGTCTGTGGATAACTGCTAGCCTAAGACTGACAACTGGGGGGGGTTTATGGTTTATGGCTTTGCTTTTGGAATCATTTAAAAAGTCACAAAACTGATTAAGTTTGGGGGCTATTTCAGTCTTGTTAAAAAAAGGTTCAATTCACAGATAAAGGACAAGGTGCTTTCACTAGTAATTTAGTAACTACGACCAAATAGGGTATAAAACTTTGCAGGGTTTTTGCTGCAGACACATCTTGTCCCACACTGTAGTTCACGGAGAGGCTGAAAAGGTATACAGAGGCTTTTTGCTCCCATGGAAGGGGCGCCAGGCTCCAGATCTTGATCCCTGAAATAAAAAGCATACTTGTAAGTAAATACTTTAAATTAAAAATAAAGATGCAATGGGCATTATATGTAAAATCTCAAAAGCACACTAATTAGTCTGAAAATTCCAGAACTAAGGGAGTAAATGTATTGAATTATGTCGGGACAGCAAGAGCCAAGGGTGATGAGTGTACATCAGTGTTATATCCAGAGGCATTTTACATTCCTGTTTTGTATTCAAAACACTTTGATTCTGATCTTGGTAGGTACTCTCCAGTTCAGTGTTCTTTACCTGGCAGTGGTCTTCTTGATCCAATCCTCACACTCAATTTCCCCACAAAAAGGGATTTGTACAATCTGAAAGGTGGGGGAGGAGAAAAAACAAACAACCAGTCATACATCTAAAAAAATCATCCTTGTCTCTGGAAGATGCCTAAACCTTAAGATTCCATATACGTTCAAAAGTGGGAAGGAGTTTCTATTGCTACAATTAAATTTTAATTACTCTTTCTCTTCAGAGAAATAGACAAGCACAGTCATCCCTCCACAGTGCAGCACGGAAAGACCTACACAAAACCAAAGCAGCATTTAAATCAAGTCAGGGTGCTGATTTTTTTTTTTTTTTTAACCCAATATATCTTCCTTCTGTGGAAAGTATAAATATAAAGTATCATTTGGACCCTCTGCAGTAGAGGAGAAGAAAGGAGGTTCTGTAGTATTTCATCAAAATTAAAGGATAATAATATATGTGCATGTACAAATACAAATTTAACTTCACATTCCATTCCTGTTCTTGGAATGAGCTTGACTCCATTTCAGTCTATTTTTACAGGCAAGTTTACTGCATCTCTGAAGATTTATTTTTAAGAGCTTATGTCTTCCTCAACTGTTTCTTTGTCTTGAAGACAGTCCAGCAGAGTTTCAGAGCACTTGTTTAATTCAGAAGTGAAAGATACATGATGACACATCTTGAAATCACAATTTGTGAGAGCAGTAGTACTAGCTGAACACCTATGCAAGGCAGAATTATTTGTTAAGCAAAGACTAAAGATTTTTGTTTTTTAAATCTACCACCAGAATCATCAGATGCTTTAGACACACTTGCACCAAGGAAACGATACTTTGCAGTCAGTAGGAAGAGCCCAAAGCTGAGACACAGTATTTCACACTTGTATTTAGTTTTGTAGAGGAAAATAAGGCAGTATTACTATTATAGGTCCTATGCACTGAATGTCTAAAAACTCTATATCCTCAACTTCATAAGCATGCTAAATCAGTCCCTCCTCTGAAGTTCATAACTATTCCTTTAAACCTTGTTATAAGTTGAATTTAAGTGCACTAGAAACGCCAGAAAAGAGTGTGATGGAAGGTCAAGCCTAACCAGGAATAACTTAAAACTACTTTTGGAGTTAACAAAAGTACTATGAATTCTTAACAAATTATGCATTTTCCATCAGACATTTTGAAATTTTCAGAGTAGATCTACTTGGTACACATAAAAACTTCAATCTCTCTTTATAAAATACACAGCCTTAATGATTGATCCTGAGGATCCTCCTCCTTGAACACATTAACCTAAATACATGAACAATTTCACAAGCTGAGGTTTGTGACAGAATTTCAGGATCAAGAATTTCTGTCAGCATATCACTGAAAAAGAAGCAGCAGCTGAATTCTCTACTGAAGACTTAGTCTCTCATCTAAATTTCAAATACTTTGCCAGAACTATAAATTTCTCACAGATCTCTAGATAACTAGATCTCAATCATCCACATTATGAGTTATGCTTACTATCAACTCAAGGAGGTTCCTGACTTGCGGTAATTCTCAGTGAACCCAACGACTTCTATTCGGGTCATAAATGCAGAATTTCTTTGACGTAAATAGCATGTACTTTAAACTTGGAACCCTGTTACAAGACTTGACAAGTGTTTTTCTCTGTTTGCACGAGAATAATGACAACAAGTTCATCTTAATCTGAATATTTACATTAATCTCTCTGAAAAGCACTTGCTGATAAAAATGTAACACTTCAAATGCAAATTACCAAACTGCAGCATTGTAAGTCACTTCAAAACACCCTGTCACCTCTGGCACAGGACAAAATTTTGAATGGTGGTAGCCACATGATATTTAGTAAATAAGGTATTTTAGCAAAAGAAGAAAGGAACAAATCTTGGGAAAGCTAATTTATTTTTGTGCAGTTATAAAGGAGAGGCTTCATCTGCTTGTGAAGGGAGAGTTCCATAAAAAACACAGCAGTGTATATATATGCGCTTTCAAATTTCTAGCCCCTGATTTTTTGTAAGGAACAGAAAGTGTGTGAAGGAACTTACCAGTATAGAATGAAATAAGTTTCCTTACCTTTCCCGAATCAAGCTCTTTTTGAAAGTCCTCCATAGTATTGGCCACCACCATATGACTTCTTAAGTCCTCAGAAGCTCTATGAAAAGGAAAATTATATTTGGTCAGGGCAGATTTATGCACCTCACTGTCAAACGAACTAAGTTTTCAGAGTCAGTCAAAACAAAAAATTACAAGAGAAGCTATATATTCATTTGAAACTTCCTAATCAGATTACATCTTTCTACCACTTTTGCCCTTAAAGAAATATAATTTCAATTAATTGCTGATGGGGTGTTCCAGGTTGCTGCACATTTCACCGCATTAATTCACATTGTTGTGCATATCAGTTCAACAATGACCAGCTATAGACAGAAACAGGCAAGTACTACAAACGTAGATTTTTCATTTTTATTTATGTTTTAAGTCTAAATAGCAAAATCTTCTTTAACTAGGTAAAAATATTCTGCTTGTAAGCAACTGATCACCACAGAAAGCAGGAAAGTTCACCTGTCATGGTGCTGGATCAGCACCTTGTTCTTTCACAGTCTACTTACAAACAACAATTTGCAGTGACAGACATGCAAGGGATTTTGGCATATGCAATAAGTGCAAATAATTCCAAAGGCATTTGATTGCTTATGAGAAAACAATCCTACAGAAGTCAATAGGATATAGGGTCTTAAAATACACTGAACATAGAACTTCAACTACTAAAGTTTCTTAGACAACTCTATCCCTCAAAATTCCCTATCAAAAGCATCTTTCAGGAATGAAATCTGTGCATTATTATCCCATTAACTATTTATGGTGTATTTGTTTATTAATACTTCACATGAATTTATGGAAGTATTTTTTTTAAAGTTCACAACTTTTAACATTCTGTTTTGTGAGCACAACAGGAAACTTCTACCACTGTATGTGAACAAGCATCAGAGGCAGAAAACTGAATGTCACAAACAGGAAGACAGGCCTAACCCGTCTTTCTTCACAGATGAACCACTGAGGTGAGAAATTCTTCTGATTGCTAAAACGCATTTATGATCAGTACAGCTATTTATTGTACCTCTCAATTTACCTGTTGTAAAGGTTAGTATGGATCTCCTCCAAAATCTGCTTCAGTCTATCTTCTGCTTCATGTTCAGAAAAGGTCAGCTTCTGTCCTGTATCTCTTCTAACAGCTACAAACTGTTGGCTCTTCATGTCTCGTGGTCCCACTTCAACCCTGACTGGAACACCCTTCATTAAAAACAGTTAGAAGTTATGATGAGTAAGTCACTCTCGGAAAAGTTTACTTTCTCTTTTCTTTGTTTTTTGGTCGTTGTTTGTTTGTTTTTTCCTTCTAAAACTCAGTCTTAATACGGAATCACTTTACCCATTTAAGTT
>VXAK01028229.1:2819-28790 GCA_013399435.1 Arenaria interpres
CCCCCTTTTCTTTTTTCTCTCCAAATATAACACTGGAGAAGGAGAGAAAGAGAAACGAAAAGCAATTGGCAGGCATTTGATAGTAGGGATCGTAAGAGGTGATAATATATGTGTGACACTTCAACTAAACTGCATGCATATGGTGTTACAGAGATGAATGGGAGAATAATCACAAAATCGTGAAGCTGTCTCTCAGTCAGCATTTCTGCATCCAGCTCTCTGCAAGGATTTGGTTTTGTGGCGCGATTCGTCGTTATTGCCAGTGTTGCCAGACACAAAAGAGAGACTGAGAGATAATGTCACAACCTGTCTGCTGGTTTCCTCGGTTTTCTGATCACTGTTAACGTTTAAGAGGAATATTAATGGGAAGTCCGTGCCACGGGGGGGATGGCTAAGGTGTTTCCTCTTCTCTTCCTTTCAGATAAGACAGAGGTGAACGTCTGTGCTGTGGGCAGACCCTAAGGGGCTGGTGCTACGTACGTGGTACCCATCAGTAAGCTAATTTCTCAAGCTGCTGAGCAGGGTTGGTTTGTAAAGCACACGCTTGGGCTTGAGAGCGAGGTGAGCAGGGACTCGCATGGAGCTTGTTTGCAAAGGCGTTGTTGCATTTCTCTTAATGGCAGGTTTCACTGTGAGGAGTTGATTTGACTGTAGCAGGGTTGTTCTCGGTGGCTGCTTGTGAGGGGGGGAAGTTCCTTGTGAGAGAGTGGAAGTGATGGACAAGCCATTTTTCTCTTCAGCAGTGAATCGCACTGTGAAGAAAACCCAATCAACGCCTATAAATACTTCAAGGGCGGGTGTCAGGAGGATGGGGCCAGTCTTTCTTCAGTGGTGCCCAGGGACAGGACGAGAGGGAATGGGCACAAACTTGAACATAAGAAGTTCCACCTACACATGAGGAGGAACTTCTTCACTGTGAGGGTGGCAGAGCCCTGAAGAGGTTGCCCAGAGAGGTGGTGGACCCTCCTTCTCTGGAGACATTCCAAACCCACCTGGACACGTTCCTGTGGGACCTGCTCTGGGTGGCCCTGCTCTGGCAGGGGGTTGGACTAGATGATCTCCAGAGGTCCCTTCCAGCCCCATAGCATTCTGTGATTGGAAGCCATGGCTGGTAGAGGTCTCCTTAGAAAGGTGTTTTATTTAGTTTATGTACAAATTAACTTGCTTTGGTACATTTTTAGTGAGCAGCCTTTGGACTTCTTTAGAAAGCTGGATATCCTACCTGGAGATGGTGTGCAAATGTTATAAGCGACCTATTATTATTGCTTTTCAGGGTATAAGTCTGGTTACTGATGCTTCTGCTGCGTGCCATTTACAGTCAAATGCCGCTGCAGAACTCCCCAGGAGCTGGCACTAGCACAAGGGAGGGAGTGGGAACTACCAGTCAATGCCGAGAGAAAAGATTCCCCTTTTTACATTGAATTTGGTTGATTTAAAGCGTTTGCGAAATGGGGGAGGATAAGTAAACAAATTGTTCCCAAACAGATCTATTACAAAATAATAGCTGTGTGTGTTTTCTTGTCTTTTGCTTTGGCTTTCCTTCTGGTTTTACTTTCTCATAATTTCTTCTTTCGTGTTTGCCACCTCTACCTTGGTACTTTATTCTTTGGTCTTTGACGTATTTATTTATCTCAACTTTCACGGTTTCACTGACTTTGTCCAGTCCTTAAATTCTTTCCTGGGCATCCCTTAGATTCTGACTCAAATAATTTTATTTATTTAGGATTTGCAAGAAAAGCTGTGGACTGACGTGTGTATCACCACCTATGTTCTTTCAAAGTCTAGCTCAAAGTGTTTATTGTACAGCCCTAATTTATGGGGAGCATATGAAGTGTAAAACTGTCTCTGAAATATTGCGCCATCAGGGACTGAGTAACTTCTTTATCAGCTACGTGAATACATATATGATAATATAGCTTTTTTGGTTGTTGAGCTTGTTTCAGCTAGAAGACAGAATGGGTCACTGGTTCTAAAAGAAATTCAGTTTCTGGATCTGCAGTGGTGTTAAACTCCCATTCTTTAATACAGCAGAGGATGCTTGCTTGGTGATCTAATTTCCCAGAGCGTTTTGCAAATGAGAGGGCGTACGTGAACATGGACAAAATGCTCCAGGTGAACCTTTTTTCCTTAATGTATAAAGCTTGACAACCTGTAGATCAAATATATCCAACGTTCTGAAGTTAGACAAGAGGAGGGATGCGCAGGGTATGACAATGGGCTCAAATAATGCTGTCAGCACCTCAGCCTTCCTCCTTCAGTTGAAATTTTATGTACGGTTCCTGGAACTAGGTGGCTGGTGCTGTTCAAAGGTAGTTTTCTTCTAGCACCTCGTCAGCCTGATAGGAAGAATGGGAAGGGTCAGGGCTCCTGATTTAGTCTGGCTTGCAGCCCATATCTGTTTCTTCTGATGCATAAATGTTGTGAAGATAGGAGAATGACTTTTGATTTCTTAAAAAAAATAAATATGTAGTAATGTAGTTAAAACAATTCTTGCCCTGTTTTGGAACGATGGAAAGAGTTTAGCAAAGCCAGTATTTCAATAAACTTTTACAAAATGCAGTTGTTTTAACGCTTTCTTCCATAGATACAGAACTGTCCTGGCTAACTATTTGTATATTCTTAGTACATGCAGGAATTCTGGTGCTTGAATTTGTAGCCAAAGTGAAAAATATTACTTGCCTTTTTTATTATTATTTTTTTTTTTCTTCAGCCAACACACACATATCGTATGGTCAGGCAGAAGCGTAAGGGATACGTGGATTCAGGATTTTGTCCAGCTAGACTGGCAATCCACTGGAGTGACCATAGTGAGGGTGACTCTTTAAATTGCTGCTTCATATTTTAAGAGAGATGGTAATCTGTTGAGGTAGGGCGATGAGGAATTTCTGAGTATTCACAGAATACCCTCTGGCCAGACAGTAAAGTCGACTTGCACATTTCTTCTCGAATAGTAAGAGGAGAAAAATGTCTATGACACAGGTTGGTATAATATAATTTTTACTCTTAGTGCCAATGCGTGTATTTGTTACACACAGTCTTTTCCTTTGCTTTGCTTTCTGGAATACAATTGCACATTAGTTTTCATAGCAACGGTCGTGGCTTTGGCTAGAAATTGAAACCTGATAAGTATTGGCTCCGTGCGTGAACTTTTGGACAAACTTATTTCAATAACACTGAGCCAAACCAACTCAAAAGAAAAAAAAAATCCCCAAACCTACGTACTGATCCTTGCTTTCTGGGAAGGGTATCTAGTATACCCTTTGGTCACTAGGCTTTTAAAATGCTGCAGTATTGGTGTTTGTGTTTTGGGGTTGGGTTTTTTGTTTTTTTGTTTTTTTGGTTTTTGGTTTTTTGGTTTTTTTTTTTGTTTTGTTTTGTTTTTTGTTTCCCAAATTTTCTTTTTTTTTCCCCTCCCTTCAGACACCAGGGCACTTATCTGTTGAAACTCTACCCCCTGTGGTTCAAGTACATTCCTCCTATCAACCTTTTCACCCCACCTCCCGCTGTCCCTCTTCACACATAACTCTGACATCTCTTCTGCTCACCAAACTCACAAAATTCAGATCTAGATGTGGGGTCTAATTCTGAGCTATAGTTTATGGAGGTCTATAATCTCTTCTCCTATAGATATGCATACAAGTTTCTTGTTGTGCTTAATCTTCTTTTCCCGGGAAAAAAAAAAAAAAAGGGCAGAAAATTGGAACAAAGGAGAACTTCCATTGGAGAGTAAAAGGCAGAACATTTGGTGTGGTGGTTAACTACTCAGGAGAAGATTGTAAAGGGAGGGCAGAAGATCCAACCAACCAAAAAGCCTTCAAAGCCAAAAGAAAATGTAAGGTCTTTTCCACTTTGGACCAGTTAATGTAATTTTAACCATATCTGTGGCAAGTAATTAAAGATGTGACAGCTAGTGCCAGGTCCAGAAAAGGGCATGAAAAATAGCCCACATCTTGAACAAAAATACCAGGTGGTTGTTTTTGGTTTTTTTAAATTGTAACTAATGCTAGAAGTAGGTCAGCTTACGCGGACTTTTTTGAAAAGACTAATTTTCATATTTTGTAGCCAAAGGTGAAATTCTTGCAAAAGTGCAATTATGGAAAGCAATGTATAAAATCTGGAAAGGCAAAAATCACCTCTTCTGCCCTGTGCTGCTCTGAGCCTTTCTCTGTCCTGGCTTTTTTCTGTGATATATTTGCATTTGACCTATGGAAATTTCTGCATCTATTCTTCCCTCCGTATAAAATGCTGGTGATTTTGGTCTGTGTTTCTTGGGCTAGCCTGAGGACGTACAGCACCTTTCATAAACTTTTCTAATACGCAACGACCTAGACTTTTATTTCTTGACCCGCCAAAAATAAGTCAGTTTTTTTCCTTCAACTACCTTAGGAAGTGAACTTCTTGGAAGAGTGTGTGTGTGTGTAATAACAAGAGTTGGTGGCATTGTGCTGTGTTGGGATGGTTTTCTGGAAGGCAGAAGTTTCAACGACTTCATCCCCTGCAGCTGGAAATGAGTCAGAAAATACATTATGATAAAGGAGAGATGAGCGCGGAGGGAGAAGGGAAGAAAATAATCTGCATAATTTTAAATCCAAGTTGGAATTTGAATTCTATTTTAAAACAAACACATAAATAAAATGGTCTTGGGCTATTTGCACTGGAATTTTAAATGGATTTCCTGGCTCATATGCCAGCGAGATCAAAACATTCACAATTTGGTGGTGGTGTGTGAATTCAAATTAAAACAGTAGGTTTTAAGGTGGGTTTTTTTTTTTGTTACGTTCCAAATTGCTTAAATTTTGTAAAGTCATTCACCTCGCTTTAGAGATGGTGAGGCTTTTGGTTTTGGATTAATTTTTATGATTAATGTATGAAGATTGAAAAAGCAACTGTGCCCAGCCCATAGGCTACTTTTCTGTAATTAGCAGAGTGACGGCATAAGGGAAAAGCAGCCAGACCTCCCTCCCCTAAATCCGTAAATAGAGAACCACCAAACTAGACTAGAAAATCGAACCTAAGTCAACCTGCAGGTCCTTTGTTTCCAACTAATTGTTCTTGCTGTGTTCACTGGTCCCCATAAGCTTGACTAAGGGGATAAGCCTTGCTTTCCTGTCTTGAGGCTTTTCTCTCTTGATCTATTGAAATTCAGAGCGGAGGGCCCCCTTTAGAGAATGTCCTGTGGGTAGCTGTCTCCTCTATAACAAAGAGCCTCCAGCTGTGATTATGGATTGAAGAGAGAGGTAGTCCCTCAGCCAGGCAATTTGGAGTCATTCAGGAAACTAGTAGTTTTAATTCAATTTGGAAATGGTAAGCCTGAGTCAGTGCGGTATTTGGACTGCGGGTGTCCTGTGCTTCAGTTCAGACAGCGCCTGTGCTGGCCCAGTGTCTTCTACTACAGGTTCCATTTCTGAGATAGTGTAATTCAATTATAATTACCTATGTAGCTACGCAGTTTTACTCTAATGAAATCAAGAGACGTGGTAAGTCACTGGTTTGACATGGAAAGATGTAGTTTCAGTCTCTGCATCAGGTGAAGACTGGAGCCACGAGTGAGTGCGTCCTCAGGACAGCTGCTCTCCATCATTTCAACACCAGCAATGTTCCTGTGGGAAGGAGAGGAGAATTCAGGTGTGCCACAGAAGTGCAAATTCTGGTAAGAAGCAGTACGCATAACCCCAGTTAGAAGGGCAGATAAAATTTCTTCTAGCTCCCTCATCCCAGTCCGTTTGAGCAGCTTCATCTATGTTGAGATACCCAGCCATTAGTTATGCATGTATAATTACAGCTATGCGTGTAATTAACTGCATTATCTGTATTAGCCAAAGGGGAACAGAGTTGTGTGGTTTAAGTGTGGTAGTCCATGTGTGTTGTCATTTCATACGCATGCTAAATGAGGCAAGAGGCACTACTTTAAGAGAAGCCTTGGGAGACGAGTATATTTTTACAAAATTAATCTGGATCTGTTGTTTTGATAACAGTAGTACCACTGAAAAAGAGTTATCAGTGGTAATAGCATTAGCTTGTGAGAACTGCAGCAAGATCTCTTAATCTATTTATTAAAAGTAATAGGTATGTCACTATGGTCAGCATGGATATTCGATCTTTACCCATTCTGTGGAGAAGTTTCAAGTGGGAGAGGGCATGGGTGTGTTCTGTATTGATAAAGATAACCTGAAGCAGTTAGATAACTTGGAGGTTGTTTTAAGCATCTTCTCAATGTTAAAAATACAAGCACAGAGGGTCGGCAGAATGCAGACATCAAGGGATGTATTTGCAAGCTATTTTCGGAGGAAAAGCTGTGAAGTTGCCTTCCCTAGGGAAAGCATGGATGGTCTGCACCTGCAGTGGGAGCTCTTGTTTTCTCCTGCTGGTTTTCAGATGGTAAGATGAAGTTTCTGCTGTAACTGTAGTGCCTCGGTGAGCTGGTTCAGTCTAACTGGGCAGAGAAGTTCTATGATCAATTCTTAGGGACCTTTCACAGAAGTTAGCTGCTCCACCTACTAAACGTTGGTAGAGATGCTCCTTGGATGGTAGAGGAGCTCCCACCAAACACTGGGATGAACTCAGGGCAGCTCTGTCCAGCAATTGTATTAAATCTAAATATCAACTGTAGGTAGAAATTTTGGAACTCTTCTAGTATATGCTGAAGTCAAAGAAAAAAAAGATTTGATGATTGGATTCAGTTTGAGATACTTGCTGCTGTTTGTTTTCATTTCTTAATCTGGTGCTGGCACAAAGCCTCATGAATCAGAATTGTCCAGGTTGGAAGGGACCTTTCAGATCATCTAGTCCAACCATCAACCTCACTCTGATCAAAACCATCACTAAACCATGTCTCTAAGCACTAGGTCAACCCGGCTTTTCAATCCCTCCAGGGATGGGGCCTCAACCACTGCCCTGGGCAGCCCAGTCCAAGGCTTAAGAACCCTTTCCATGGAAACATTTCTCCTAATCTCCCATCTGAGCCTCCCCTGGGGCAACTTGAGGCGATTTCCTCTTGTCCCATCGCCTGGGACTTGGGAGAAGAGACCGACCCCCGCTGGCTACACCCTCCTTTCAGGGAGTTGGAGAGAGCCAGAAGGTCTCCCCTCAGCCTCCTTTTCTCCAGGCTGAACAGCCCAGCACTCAGCCCTACTGTTACCCTCAATTAGCTTTTGACATTCGTAACTCTCCCCAACATACAGGGCTACTCCACCTCCTCTCTTTCCTTGCCTGTCCCTTCTGAAGAGTTTGTAGCCATCTAATGCAGCACTCCAGTCATGCGAGTCATCCCACCATGTTTCTGTGATGGCAGCTACTTCATAGCTTTCCTGCTGCACAATGGCTTCCAGCTCCTCCTGTTTGGGGCCCATGCTGTGTGCATTAGTGTAAAAGCACTTCAGCTGGGCTACTGGTCCCACCACCTTTTTGGTGTAGCAAGGCCTAACTTCTGCCTGACCATTCCCAGGCACAGTTGTAGTTCCTAACCCATCGATGACCCTTGCGTCTCTGCTGATGGATTCCCTCCCCTTTCTCCTTCAAAATTAGTTTAAAGACCATTTGATGAGCCCTGCCAACTCCTGCGCAAAGACCCTATTCCTCTTTTGAGATGGGTGTACCTCATCTGTCTCCAGTAGGCCTGGTGTCACGTAGACCTTCCTGTGCTCGAAAAACCCAAAGTTGTGCCTCTGACAACAGGCTCGGAGCCAGGTATTGATGTGGTGGTTTTTCTTGTTACTTTCCTTGTCCTTCCCTGCCATTGGGATGACAGAGGAGAACGCGACCTGTGCTCCCGACCCCTTGACCAGTCGTCCCAAGGCCTGGAGGTCTCTTTTGATCGCCCTTGGGTTTCTCATTAACCGCTCATCTCTGCCTGCCTGAAAAATGAGTAAAGGGTAATCATCTGAGGGGTTTGCCAAAGAGGGAAGTTTTCTTTTTAGTCTTTAGCCTGGGCCCCATGAACACAAAGCCAAAGACAAGTGGGGCTTTTTTAGAAGGCGCTTTGTCAACAAACGTGAACAAAGGTGGTTTTAAAGTATTACTGAACCTCTTAAAGGAGTGTACTCATTAGACCTCTCTGGAAACGTCTAGATTTCATGAAATGAAGGAGCATCAGCTCTGTCTTTCCTTACTGAGAGTTGATTGTTCCAGTAATTCTATAGGAAACAGCTTTGTATCCTGGGCAGTAGTTGCTGTGTATGACGAAGTAGCGTTATGAAAAAATATTATCGTTGGCATTCTCGGTATTTTTCTGTTCATACTAATGTTAGGTTATCTATACTTAGAACTGAAAAAATCTAAGGTTTGGGTGTGGGTTGTTTTTTTTTTAAAAAAAAGAACTTAAGCTGTAATTTTTTGCTTGCTTAATTGGGAGAGTTTTGCAGGTGATTATCTTGTTATCGTGCAATGAAAGCTGGTAATAGTTTTCGATAATATTTCCAATAAAAGTGTTAGCCAACGAATCCTGAACTGCTGGTGTAACTCAGTTCCTCCCGCTGAAATAACACCATTCAGTCCAGTGCTATTAAACCAGTGGTTTCATAGAGAGTTTGGCCTTTAGAAGAGGAAGAAAGAGAATTATCTGGGCTACACGGTGCTGTAAATGTTGACTGTTCACTTGTGACCAGTGTGTAACTTCTTGGTGCAGACAATCAGCCTGTGAGTTCACAGCTCAACATTTTGCGGCGTTGAATGAAAAAATGAATTCCAAGAGAGGAAGGCGCCTTCCTCAAATTGTATAAGAAATTGATGCAGACTGTTAAAATATTCAGTTACTTTCTCCGATCATCGGCTACTGCTGGTCCCATTGAGGAATTCAGGTAATGAGTGAAAGCTGAGGGTGAAATGTGATAATTGCAAAGGCTTTTGATATTTGCAGAAAAACTTGGATACCATAAGGGATTGATGGTTGGACTACGTTATCTTAAAGGTCCCTTCCAACCTAGACAGTTCTCTGATTCTACAAGTTGTCTGCTCTTTTCTCACCGGTATGCTACTAAAGCAGAATAATTGGATTCAGGAAGAGAAGGACCTTCTCAGATGCTCTACTGAGACAAAATCAATGTCTTGGGAGCAGCAGTTTCCCCATCATTATGTTTGTACACAATAAGGCTGGGTTGCTGAAACATTTGCGTAAAATAAGGCGTCTTTCTGCAGTAATTCTTTTAAACTATTTCCAACAAAAAATTAGCATCTTTCTGCGGTTGTCAGTGCCTTTCCTTGGAGAGTTGTCGAAGGAAGGGCAAGACTGTATGGGGAAGAACCAGCAGAAACTTGTAGCATTCAGCCTCGGCGTTTGCTTCTGCAGAAACAGGGTAGAATGAGTGGAGTGTTATCTCTGTCTGTGGGTAAATGAGACCCACAATGTGATGTCTTTTCCTTCTTTTCTGCCGAGCATTTTTGGGTAGGTCGGAGCAGCAGGTGCTCGTTGCTGCTGAAAGCCATTGTACGCTACCTGCCCCTTCGGAGGGGAAAATCTGTGTGTTTTTATTTTAAAACTGCCAATGCCAGAGGCATTTTTTATTTTATTTTATTATTCTTTTAAAAACCATGTCTTGGACTTCCTTATCTCCTCTCACAAAAAAAAAAAAAAGAGATTGTTCAGTTCCAGGCTCTTTGTTGGAGCTACGCTGCCAGGAGCCTTCCTGTCCTCTGGCACTTTCAACAGAAAATGCAGCTCTTGAAAGAATGGAGTATAGTTTTTGGGGGGGAGGGAATATCAAGGCTGGTAGCAAAAGGCAGAACTTGGCATCGCAAAGAAATGGCTAAAAAAAACAGGCGAAAAAAAACCGTTCATGTTCCTTGAAACTTTTGAGTTAAAAGGCCCAAAAAGGGGGAAGGTATCGCCAAGTTTATTTAAGTCATAGTCTTTTTTTTTTTTTTTTTTTCCCAGAAAAGCCTGGAACAGGGAATTTGTGATCCCTACTGTTTAGTAATTTAAATCTGTGTGATACAATTATGTATTTTGGGGTTTTCCTCCTGACTCAGCCACACAAGCTTAGTCTGACAAGGGTATGGAACTGGGTTTGAATATTGCTTCTGTAACTGAGTCTGAAGAATGGCACAGTGATATCTAATGTTACGTTCATCAGGTGAGTATTCCTCAGTAACCCCCCACTTCACAGCTTTAATGGATGCTTATTTTTATATAATATATTGTCCCTTGGGTGCAAAAATCTCTAGCTGGTGGCAGAGCAGGGCCAGACCACATTCATAAACAGCCTTTGGGGTGAATGATAAAGCCCTGTTGCAACTCAGGTTGTCCTGTGGGTTGGTAGCCATACAAAGGGGCTGCTTTCGGGGCTTTCTCCTTCTTTTTTTCCCCCCTCCCCATCCTTTCTGTCTGCTGTTGCAGAGCCTGCTTGAGTCCTCAGTAGACAATATTATGGGTTGTCTACCATAAGGCTGCAGTGGGAGTAAGGAAGCTCTTGAGCTAGGAAGCTCTTGAGCTTTTAAGGCCAATCCTAGATTATTCTGGGTCTTTTAAGGTGGATGGGTGTGGGTGAAGACAGGAAGGGTTCTTATTCCCACTAAATTAGAATTAAATATGTGCTTCAGTTTTGGTTTTTGGAACTAATCCCGTTGATTCTGCACAAACCAAGACAGATATGGGTCATATTCCTTTTTGCTGTACTGGCATGAATAATGAGGGAGAAAATAATTGCATGGGTCAAATGACCTGAGTGGGAAGCACTCCTCTTATGCAGCTATGCTGCTGACAATAGGTACTTTCTAAACAGCTTGGAAAGTCTTCCTATCAAGATTTTTACTATTTAGGAGACAAGAGATTGGAATTTGCATTCCGGAGGCATTTTTTTTTTTAAATCAAAATATTTGGCTTTTATATCCATGCACACGTGTGCATGTGTGCAAACACACAGTATGATGGCGCAGTAGGGTCTTTGCCTATTTTTTTAGTGGTTGTGAATGTTAAGAAATGAGCCACTAAACTGTAGACGGAAACGGAGTTCCTACAAATTTAATGAGAACTGTGGTTGGATAAAGGGCACAGGCATACGGCTAGTGTTCTTTATCAAATGAGTGTGAATCCCGCTGGATTAGTGGTTTTCATCTCATTTTACTGAAACCCTGGGAATTTTGTATAGCTAATAAATTAAGCCAGCAGTGGATTATTTGCTCTTTGTTTCAGAAATGCACTGTGCCACAGAAATGGTGATGTCTGGTAGCGAGGATGAGCATCAGGCTGCAGCAGTTGGGTGTCTCGGGTGTGTAGTGAGGCAGGCAGCCAAAGCCAGGCTGCTCCTCCGCGCTAGAAGCACGCTGTTGGCTTGGAGCTTTTGGGGCACGAGTGCTCGGATCCTTTGGTTGCTCTGAGAAAATGTTGGGTTTTGTTTCCTAAGTATCCATCAGAGGGTCCCCTTTTAAGGACTGAACATCATTGGCAATTAAGGGATCCTAGTGTATTGTCTTGAAAGCTGAAAGTGCATGAAATGAAACAGTCCTTCGTGCTGTTCTGAATTCTGCGTGAGAAAAGGATGCTGGGGATCATGGTGATAAGCAACACATTTGAAATTTTTTATCGAAATATTTTGCAAGACCTGTGGAAATGAGTGGGTCTCCAGGGTGGTAAAAGAGAATCAAGTTTTATTGCTCGCGGTAAAGCTACTGATGGAGGGAGTAGCTACACTAAAGCAAGATGAAGATTAAATTTAAACCAGCCTCCCTGTGCTGGTCCATGTAGATAGATCCGTGTAGATATACTCCTTCTGAAATAACCACCTATTTAGAAGGTTTTGGAGAAGAAAGGCCATGAGTTACTGCTTAGATTAGTTTAGGGGCTTTCGGATTAACATAGAGTGTTTCCTCACACTCACTCCTAAAGAATCACAGAATGCTATGGGGTTGGAAGGGACCTCTGGAGAGCATCTAGTCCACCCCCCTGCCAAAGCAGGTCCACCCAGAGCAGGTCCCACAGGAATGTGTCCAGGTGGGTTTGAATGTCTCCAGAGAAGCAGACTCCACCACCTCCCTGGGCAGCCTCTTCCAGGGCTCTGCCACCCTCAAAGGAAAGAAGTTCCTCCTCGTGTTTACATGGAACTTCTGAGTTCCATCTAAAGAGGCGCTACTGGGACTTAAGCATGTAGCATTTTGTTTTAACTACAAACTTCACTGTGGATGCAGGCAAAACCAGAAGAAAGAAATCATAGAATCACAGAACAGTTAGAGTTGGCAGGGACCTTAAAGACCATCGAGTTCCAAGCCCAATGCCCTCGTCAGTGGCAACNCCACAAGGTCTATGTCCTTCTTGTGCTGAGGGCTCCAGAGCTGGACACAGTGCTCCAGGTGGGGTCTCACCAGAGCAGAGCAGAGGGGTAGAATCACCTCCCTGGACCTGCTGGCCATGCTTCTCTAGATGCAGCCCAGGATGCAGTTGGCTTTCTGGGCTGCCAGCACACATTGAAGACTCATGTGGAGCTTCTCATCCATGAGCAATCCCAAGTCCTTCTCCTCAGGGCTGCTCTCCAGCCATTCTCCACCCAACATGTATCTGCGCCTGGGATTGCTGTGACCCAGGAGCAGGACCCTGCACTTGGCTTGGTTGAACTTCAGAGATGTAATTTGTTGTCCTGACTATTCTGGTGGTTTCTGAATATCAGCAGTGTGTGGAGGGTTGCTGGCAGACCCTTTCCATAGGGTACTGCTTGGCAGCAGCTTACTAATAACTGACTAATCATTTCTCTCACACCTGCACAAGCCTTTCTATGTCCCTGAAACACATTAACATTCAGGAGAAGTTACTGAACCACGATGAAGCACAAATACATTTTAGGTAATTCTTTTGTCATTCTCCTCAGGCCAAGTACACTTTTCCTAAACAATACCTTATTTTTCCACCCCATAAAACCTTTTTTTTTTTTAATCAGCGAACTGAAAATCAGAGAAATTAAACCCTCTCTCTGTATCCAAGCTTACCTTTCAATGGGGACTTTGTACCTCCACTTCTCACTTTTTACCTCTGAGCTCCATCGTGTGATTAGATTAAAAAGGGTTCGATCGCATAACGTAACCCGTTAGTTGTGAAACTTTGGATGTCAATTCTGTCACCTCCTTGGGTGTTCCCCAGTTAATGGAACGTTTCCACAGCGGTCTGTGTCCATCTCAGCCTGCATGGGAACTCCATGAGCATTTTCCATATGAGAGGGCCTGTGCTATTCCAGGATCTCGCTGTGATCTCACCAACACGCTGCTGCCAAGTGCTTATTTTGATTTACTGCTCTCATTTTTCTGTGTCGACTTATGCAATCGTGAAAGGAAAGATTAAATCAGAGTGGGAATGACTATGCAAATAACTGATGGAAACGTAAGAATGAACAGAAGCAGTTGGAGAGTTGTTTTTTTCACCTCAGGTATGGATTTGGAAACTTTGGCAATGGTAAGTTTGATCAAAAATGCTATGTTTCGCTGGGACCGGAAAGAAATCTTGTCCAATGGAATGGAAGTATTCTCTGAAATCTCCTATAAAAGAGAACCTCAGGTGTCATTGTCTTTGTAACTTGATGTTTCTAGCATTCGTAAACCAAAGCTTTAGGGTGGATTTCTGCTGGTGAAAAGTTGTATTGGGTATGGAGAGCAAGAAGGGGCTTCTATTTCAGAGGCTGGGTCATCCCCCCCGCCCCTTTCGATTTTTAGCTTGGAAACAGCAACAGATTCTGTTGCTTCTTCGTATGGGATCTGTGTCTCTTCTCCCCCTTCCCCTCCACAGTAACTTTTAAATTGTCGGCTGATTTAAGCCAAGTCAGCAGAGCAACAGAATTCCTGAAGATGCAAAGTTCAGACAGGTTTTGTGAAAGAAGGAAACGGGATGGAGCACAAATTGTAAGGGAAAGGCTCCGTTGTGAGCCTTATTAAACAGCTGGAAACCTGCAGCCGGGATTCAGATGGCCTTGCCTTCGCCCTGCTGCTCGCACAGAAGCCGTTTGCTTTGCTTTGAGAAAAGGAATCTCTCAGTTTTCTAAGGAAAAACAAAATGAAAGGCCTGAAAGCAAAACTTGTGCTAAAAACAGATTGCCATCTCCGAACTTACCTGACTTCTACTCTGAAACGTGTGGGGTGTGACTTTACCGTACGCTTAGTTAGTAAAGTAGTTATAAAGACTCTTCTAGGTAAGTGAAATTCAGGCTGCTCTAACATTTTCATCAAAGCGTTTATATAAAACTATTTGGGAGCACTTACTTTAAACACTGAAAACCTCAAAACTTCAATGAAGCACTCTATTTTATTCTCTTTTAGGCAGTCCTGTGCTGATCATACAGGGAAAGAGCAGAAGTTGGGGGGNGACTTCACAAAAATATAAAAAAATATGCCGTGTGTCCATATGGGATAGTGCTGTGCAGATGGTAGACAAATACAGATGAAGAACTATAAAATCTTGCTTTACTGGGGAGCTCAACTAAAAAGAAACTTTTTACTGCCCAGTAAGGACGGATTACAAATTAACTGTAGAAGTTTGATAGGGAATCTTTTGGAGCTTACAACATCCGAAAGCGCAAACCCACGCTGGTTAGTTTTGCTGTAACTGTAAAACCCATAGATTATTTTTTGCCTCATTATAAATATTTGAAGTTCTGCAGGGATGCGGAAGGGAAGCAAGAACTTCCCTGAACATGGTGGTTAAGGAAAATAGGATGTTAATTGTTTCCAAATGCTGGCTTGCTCATTAGGTAGAATTTATTACTCGTGTCCAATTGGAGGAGCCATGTAAATTCAGATGGACAGTGGCTAATGAGGAACACGGTCTGGTGAAGTCTTCTCAGAGCTGGTCTGATGGTAGCTTCTACTCTGGCTTTCCTCAGACCTCAGTTTGTGGCTTAGTTCTTCCTTTTGACCTGCTGCTCGCCAAGGGCCTGCCCAGGCTGTTTTTTTCCAGCTGGAACTGGGAGAAAGAACTTGAAAGTTGTGTTATCCCTCCCAGCCATCGCTTACTTCTGGTAGCTGTTCATAGATGAAATAAATAGGTGCTGTAACTCACCCTCTTTTTAATGTTTTTAAATAATTAGTTCCTCTCCCTGTGCTTAGCGTAAATTCCCTCTTCAGTTTGAGGAGAGTTCCTTGAGTTTGTCGTGTGTCTCTCCTTTCTAACAGATTTATTAAGTACCTTTTTTGGTCATAGTTTTCCTTTCTAAACCCTTGTGGCATCAAGGCTCATGGACTGTTGTAAAGTCCATCCACTGGCTGAATTATAGGTGTCACTGCGGTGCTGTGTTTTCGTCCACTCCAGTCCTGGCTGCCTTTATTTTCCTCTATTCTCTGAGGTTTTGGGCTTTTCTGCCCGAAGTGTTTAAATTCTCACAGGTCTATTTCATTTACAGTTCTTAAAAGCAGATTTATTTTCAAAGTCCGTTTTGAGGAGGAATGTGTGGGAATGTGTGTATAAAGCATAAAAAAAGTTAGTCCTTTGGGAACCACATCATTTTTACAGTTTGTGTTCCTACCTACTGGTATCTTTAACTAGGCCACGCTTTCCTTCCTTTCCTCCCCTCCCCTCCTCGGGGAACACCGTTTGAGGTGAACTTTCTTCCTTTTAGGATTTTGAATCCCAGTCAGAGCAGGATTATTCATCTCTCGCAGACGTTCATTCTGAGTTACCGCTTCTGTAGCAGTCCTGAATATTATATGCCTCTTCAGGGCTTGTGGGTTAACGTTAATTTAACGCAATTATTTTCAGCTGCTGTCTTTCCCCCCCCTTCAAATCCTATCCTCTGCTGTGCTAAGCTAACGAAACACAGCTATTGTGGTGTGCTCGCTGCTCCGCTTACGGAAGGCACTGGTTATGTGGAACGCAGTAACTGGAAGAGATTTTCCCGTCTGCGGCACATGACAGTTCGTAAAAGGCTGCAAGATGTATTATTATTTTTTTTTGCCCTTCTAAATACTTTTTTTTTTTTCGGCTGAGCCTTTTGCCGCTTAAGCAGGAGTGTTGACTCCCAGGAGGATAGGGAAGCTCTACAGAGGGACTTAGGTAGATTGGATCATTGGGCCAACATCAGTGGGATGAGTTTCAACAAGGGCAAGTGCCAGGTCCTGCACTTGGGCCACACCAACCCCCTGCAGCGCTACAGGCTCGGGGAAGTGTGGCTGGAGCTGCCTGGCAGAAAGAGACCTGGGGGTTCTAATTGACAAGCGGGTGAATATGAGCCAGCAATGTGCCCAGGTGGCCAAGAAAGCCAACGGCATCCTGGCTTGTATGAGAAATAGCGTGACCAGCAGAAGTAGGGAAGTGATTGTCCCCCTGTACTCAGCACTGGTGAGGCCACACCTCAAGTATTGTGTCCAGTTTTGGGCACCTCAATCCAAGAGAGATATGGAGGGGCTGGAGCGGGTGCAGAGGAGGGCAACGAAGCTGGTGAAGGGCCTGGAAAACAAATCATATGAAAAGCGGTTGAAGGAGCTGGGACTGNTTGGACTCGATGATCCCAAGGGTCTCTTCCAACATAGATGATTGTATGATTCCTTCCATTTGGAATTTGCTGCTTTCTTAGGTGTCTTGGTTTAAAAAAAAAAAAAAAAATTAAATAAAAATCTTAAAGTCTTTTGGTGATGGTATGGAAGGAGGGGAGGGTAAAAGCCTCTGACCTGCTGATTCCCCTTTCACACCAATGCAGGTGCGTCCTCTCTCATGTATTTTAAGCACTGTATGCCCAGGATGGTGGAAGTTGTGCTGGTTCTTTTAACATCTGGCACCTGGATGGTGCGTTTCGGGGTATTTGCGGAAAAGCTCCTGGTAGCTTATTGCAATAAGAATCCCTGTCCGGCTTTCGGGGCTGGACTGCTTTCCAGGTGAACTAAAAATGCCCACCTACTGGAGAGGGTGCGGGCTTGGGCTTGAAGTCAGCAAGATGACTTCACTGCAGTATCATGTAGGAGGAGAGGATTCACTGCAAGGGAGGCAGCATATGTTTAAACTTAAATATCGTATAATTAGCCAAACTGGCAAAGGAAACTGTGAACAACATAAGGAATATGTATTAAGTCCATTTTATGATGTTTTAAAGAGTTCCCCGGTGCGAGAACCCCTGCTCCAATATTAATCTTTTAAAAACATTCCTATCCTGCTAAGGGATGCGTTCGTCTCCGATGCTTGGTTTGCTCTCCTGCATCCTCAGGTGTGTTGATACACCTCCTGTGGTGGGGAATAAACTCGGTTGGGGGAACCCGTCATGGTTAAAAAGGAATTGTTTGCTTTTCTCCGGGTTATTTTTCTGCTCACTTGAGGCTTGGCTCAGTTCCCCGTGTCACACCGCGAATAGTTTGCCCAGGGTGACTGAGGGGCTCCGCTAGAGGAGGGGGACAAAGCAGGAGAGAAGGGGGAAGAAAGGACATGAAAGGGGAAGAAAAGACACCAAGGGAAAACTTGGACCCTGGGAGAAAAGCCTCTGCAAATAGACCTTGAGGGGAGATCGTAGGCGTCAGTAAGGATGCGGCAAACTTGTGAATGAGAGCAGCATGCCACTCTTCCAGCTGTACATATTTTTAAAGCATATTAACAGGTTTTAGCTGTGTGGGTATTCATTATTTAAGTGAAAAGATGGTTTTATTTTCGGCATGGCAGATCCTAGTAAAATCAGCCCCCCTCCCCTTTTTTTTTTTTCACGGAGGTATCATTAAAGCCGATAGGCTGTTTCTCAGCAAAATTAGTGAGAGGCGGTCACTGCCTTGAAGATACTGGCCTAATTGGGAGAGCAGCAGTGGCAGGGAGAAGCACTTTGGCCAAGTTCATGGAGTGGGTCAGAAGCTGAGTCAGCCGCTAAGGACTTGCTATTCCTAACCCCGTCACGCTGCCGATCTCGTCGGCTTTTGGTAGTAATCCCCTTCATCCCCTAGAGCTGGAGCTGCTGACGATGGGGGAGAGAAGGGGAAGAAACACGGGGTTTTATTTACAAACTTTTCTCTGTGTAGGGTATGGCGTCTGGAAACTCACTCACTCGGGACGTGACATCCGTTGTAGGATGACAAGTGCGTGTTTGTTTTGGCCGATGGTGCCGGCAGCAGCCGCTTGCTTTGAGTGTGAGGTCTTAGGATGAAAATCCTTTAGCGGGGCGATCCTTGACAGGCACCGACCGAGAGCACTTCTGTTGCCTGACTTAACCCCCTCGCTGCACTAGTCTAGGAACCAGGCCAGCCCTCAAATCCTTCTGTCCTTACTGTGACCTGTGCCACGTGTGTGCGTGGTGCCACCCTGCTGTACCGTTGCCAGGCTTAGGAGGAGGCAGTGATTTGTACCTCCTACAGTGGAAGCGTTGCTGCCATAATAGATCTTTATGCTCGCTTGCATCTTCCTTTTCCTTTCTTTTTCTTTTTTTTTTTTTAATGCGAAAAAGGCCAATTAATTATCTGAAACTTCTCAAGCTCTTTCTGCTTTCACGTGGTTTGGGTGAAACCATCTGATACTGCTGTGAGGAGACAGTTCTGTTCGACAAGCTTCATGCTGTACCTTCATGCTTCATTGTAAGAGGGATTCTTCTGTTGCTAGAAGGGTTTCGCACAGCAACTGTGAAGCGCTGAAGAACTGGAAAAAGCTTTGTTAAAACCTGTGAAAGTATTTTCATTTTAAATCTTAAGTATAAGGATGGTCTCTTTGCTAGTCAGGTACCACCTTGTTCTTTGGAATAATGACGTTGTGTATCAATCACATTCCGTGTGGGTCTAATTTGTGTATTAACTACACTCTGCTGTCATCTGTCAGAAAAAGTGTATTATTTCTGAGGTTACTCAGAAAAGCTGGCACAGTGAAGTGTTTTATGGAAAAAAATAAAAAAATTAAAAAAAACCCACTCCACCCTGTACAGTTGCCAGGAGTGTATCTGCTGTCCTTTTCACTTGGAGTACCACCAAGCTGGAGAAAAACTAGTCTCCTATCAAATAAAGAAAACAAACAAACGATGTCTTATTCTTTGTTATGTTTGTAAGTGATGAGAGAGGAAAAAAGAAGTTTGAAGACTGTTACAGGTTGAGGATTTTGGACGGGGTGGTGGTGGGGAGAAGACATTTACTGATAAAACAAACCCCCATTTAGTGTGAAGCCCATCTGTGACAGCATTGTTTTTCCACTGCCAAAGGAAGCCTCGCTTAGTTCGCTCACAGACTTTATAAATAAATGTGATATGTTGGACCTCTGGTAATGAACGTGCTCCTAAGGCTGAGAGGTTGGCCATAAAAATTACTCATCCTTTTTTTTTTTTTTCCTCCTAACTGTTTGTATACAGCTGATTGTAAACAGCTGATACTGGATCATGTCATCACCTGCCTTCATCAGATAGGTCTCCTGAGCAGCCACGGTGGATTTTCTAACAGTTCTTTCTGTAAAGCAGGGCTGCTCTGCTCTATTTTTCTACCGCTGCATCAGCTTCAGGTGCTGATCCTTAAAGTGGCTCTGTCTTGAGTCCATAGTCTAAGTATCAGCTTCCTGCAGTTTTCTTGCCTCATCTTAAGCTCTTTTCAGATTACTTAAGGCCGTCCTTCATTCTTCTCCTCCCTGTGCGAATAGCGATTCCAGACTTGTCTTTTTATTTTATTATGTTTCGTCTTTACTTTGGCTCTCTCAGTCTGCTGCTGTGTCTGAAATGCCGACGCTCTGCTCTGCCACGCTTGCCCACGTGCCGGCAAACCTGTAGCAAGAACTCCTGCTCCCAGGTGCTGACAGGAAGCAATCAAATTCGAAACACAATCAAAATATTCCTCATTCATCACTGGCTTCTCACAGCACCTTGTCTATTCTCTTTTGTCATTTGGATTGTCAGTTTCTTAAAGAAGACGACAATTTCCTTTGTAACTTGGATAACACTGAGCACTTTACAGGTACTTAATAAATAGCGAATCAAATAATTTATATCCATGTAATAGCCTGTTTTTACACAAATCACGTACACTTGTCTTCTGCATTGCCTATCCCTGTTGTTTTTTACACACCTCACAAAGCAGCGTGTACACAGTGCAGTCTAGCAGTGGAAAACTATGCTTTGAATCAGATTTACAGGTAGATGATCTTACAGTCTATGTGGGGTTTTTTTTGTCAGGCTTGCTTTTTTTGTTTGTACGGGCTATTCCACTGAGGTCAAAGATACCTTATCAACCCAGTTCTGCTTGGATGGCAGTGTACCTTACGCTATGTAGCTCAATAAAACTGTGAAGGCATCTGGTCAGAGTGGATAAACTTGATCTCTAAAGGATAGTTGCTGCTGGGGAGCTGACTGGTCTCCCAACCTTTGTCTTCCATGCAGCTCTGAACCCAGGCAGTGCTGCTGCTTTCTAATTGATTCGCTATTGCTATCTGCTCTCTTCCTCTGCTGGACACTGGGTCAGCAGCATTTGTTGTAAAATTTGCACATGACACCAAGTCAGGTGGGAGTGTTGATCTCTTGGAAGGCAGAAAGGCTTTGCAGAGGGATCTGGACAGGCTGGATGGATGGGCCGAGGCCAATGGGATGAGGTTCAACAAGGGCAAGTGCGGGGTCCTGCCCTTGAGTCCCACCAACCCCCTGCAGTGCTACAGGCTGGGGGCAGAGTGGCTGGAGCTGCCTGGCAGAAAAGGAGCTGGGGGTGTTCAGCCTGGAGAAAAGGAGGCTGAGGGGAGACCTTCTGGCTCTCTCCAACTCCCTGACAGGAGGGTGTAGCCAGGGGGGGTCGGTCTCTTCTCCCAAGTCCCAGGCGATGGGACAAGAGGAAATGGCCTCAAGTTGCCCCAGGGGAGGTTCGGATTGGAGATTAGGAAAAATGTTTCCAGGGAAAGGGTTCTTAAGCCTTGGACTGGGCTGCCCAGGGCAGTGGTTGAGGCCCCATCCCTGGAGGGATTCAAAAGCTGGGTTGACATGGTGCTTAGAGACATGGTTTAGTGATGGTTTTGATCAGAGTTGGGTTGATGGTTGGACTAGATGATCTGAAAGGTCCCTTCCAACCTGGACAATTCTATGATTCTATGAAAAGCCTGTGGGGTGGAAGGTCAGCCCACGCTGAACTTGTTAGGATGTGACAACTACATCCAAGTTGTGTAGCAAGGGTCCGTCACAGTCATGTCTTGGCCTGTGGTGGGACGGCCTCCACACCTGAGTTTTCTTTTAGTGGTTTAGCCTTAGAAGGTGATGGCCGTATCTCACAGACTGAAGGTGAAATCACAATGTGACTGGGCCTGGGCAGACAGTATTATCTTTAAGTGAAGATCAGTCCAAAGGTTTGAAGAGGCACCTATGCCTCGTCAGACCGCCTATGTTAATGGCTATTCTATCCCATCTGAACTTGTTATGGTTCCCCACAACGTACAGCCCTTTCACTCCGCAGGACTCTGCGTTTCAAACACCATCTTGTATGGTCAGGGAGCGAATGTGCTCCAAGTACAATCTCGAAGCGCCGCATGAAGGTGTGGGGAGCGGTTTGGTGTTGCAGTGGGACTGTAATTCGTCGGGTCCCAAAGTTGTTCTTGTACCTCTTGATGTGACAGAAGCATTTGCAAATAATTTGTCTTGTGTGCTGTGAACAGCCCTGGTCGCATCTACTATATATCTGTATATCCCCGTTAGCTGTGTGAGTTACTCATTTCTGTTTCACTGTGGTTTAATTAGTTATTCCAGGCATACCATGGAAAAAAAAGAGTCAGTTTCCATGGGTTATCACCTTGCATATATTTAGTTAAGTCGCATATGCTTGTCCTCATTTCACCTCGGATTTGGTTCCCGGTTGTGTTTAATAGGCAGAGGGTGAATGCTCTGCACGTAGAGTTAATTGCTTGCGCGTTTTGTGCGACCTTTCCAACCCAAAGTTTATTCTCACAAAACCAACAGAGGTTCAGCCTCCTACGTCACGTGAGAAGATCCCGAGTTTTATTTCTTGCTCCTAAAGTTGAGTACATTTGTATCATGGTTCCATTCAAAGGCTGATTTTGCTCCTGTATTCTCTGCTTTTGGTTTACATGATTACCTACCAATGTTTTATTGATTTAGTAGCTAATGCTGTCTGGTATCGCTGTCTGAGCGGGGCACTGTGAGAATACAAGCATGAAGAGTTGCGAGGCACTTAATTCTGTAATAACGACCCACATAAGAGTTTAGGAGGAAAAAGATTATTTGCATGCATGCAGTTAAAATATTCAGGAATTCTGTGGCTTGCGAACAGTAGAGAATACCGAGATAATGGAGCTGTAGCAAAAAAGCAACCACAGAGCTACAGAATATTTTAAATGGCATTCAGAATAAATTTGCAATTTCAAATACATTATTTGACTGAATACTGTAATCTATGATTATACATTTGTGCCTATAAAAGGTGTATCCTAATGGTTGGGAGATCTAGTGTGAAATACCAAGTAAATAACAAAGCAGTGACGATGTGTTTCAGAATGCCTTTAAATTAATGAGGGAGATTTATTTAAATTAGGTGATACTTCATAGAATATTGCTCTCTGTTCTAGATTACAAATCTCGGCTATTTAAATATTTTTCTGTGGGGGTTGGTGATCGGAGTGGGAGGAGATGCATTTCTGGTTTCATCTGTATCCTTGAATCAACTATGAAAAAAAAAAAAGTGGGTTCTTAATTTAACTAACTTAAGCGAGAAGCTTAGTGAAAGCACAGTTTATAGTCTTCTGCACAAGCTTCCACAACTTGTTTTACTTTTCCTTTCATTAGCTGACCGTATTGGGAATGTAGGTTTTTCACAGCAAGGCTAAAGACTTCAAATACCAACCCCCTGCGTATCAGTTCCTTCGTTCCTTCCACTTTACTAGTGGAGCCTCCTTGTCCTCCCCTCCAACTTGGGCCACTCACCCATTTTTTCCCTCTTGGATAGGGCAGGGTGGCTTTCTCCTCCCCTGTTTGGGGGACCTGTGATGAAGCCTGGTAGAACTTCTCTCCTTGGTTTCAGGTCTCATCTCACCTGTGGCTGCTGATGCTGGCTTCTTCTGAGGCCCACCTCACTGGAAGGTGGTGGGTGGGTTGGGTAGGGTGGTAGCCCGTGGGCTGCATGCAAGACCTGACCTACAGAACAGTTTCTCTGGCGTAGCTGTGGGGTAGTGGCTGTCGTGGGAAGGTGAGTTTAGGAAGAAGTGCATCTCCAGCTGTGGTTGTGTACTGCCAAACGTTCAGAACCGCAAGCCAGAGTCCTTCTGCGTCTTACAAACAAGGTTGTAAGGTGGTGTCAGCCTCTCGTACAGAGAAAACTGGGTCATCTAGATGAAGGGTTTTACACATAAGGAGTTTTACACAGAAGAGCCAGCCTACTTCTCATGGCCTCCACAAACCTCCTGCCAAGGCATCCTTGTGTCTCAAGAAAGTCTGGAAAACTCCTGATTGTGAAGGAGGCGCGTTTTATTTGACAGAAGTTAAGACATCTACATGACGTGAAATGAAACAAGCTGTATCAGCCCATCTGTAGGCAACCACTGATCTTGAGAATGGTAGATAAAAGGTTAGGTGTCGTATGTGAAATCTTTCTTTTGGATTTAAGGGACAACAAAACCGAGATACCTAGTCGAGACTGTGTTTTAAACTCGTTTTTGCTACAAGCTCAAAAATAAAGATTTCATTTCCAGTAGATGGAAGTCATTGAACCTGAGATTAAAGATGTCTGGATTCTGTTACATGAGAGTATGTAAGTAGGATGTTGGTGTGTCATAAAATGAATTTATAGGTCACCAGCATCTCATCAGTAATCTCAGTCTATTATGCCAAGTATAAGGTAATTTATCTTCTTTAAGAAAGTTGCCTATGCATTTTAGAAAGTGTGGAGGGTTTGTCTACATAGGAACATTTGGAAAAATTAATCTGGATTAAGATACGCTTTGGAAGTGGATTAAATTACATAGTACTCCTGTACAAGGACTTCTAAGCAGAATTTAAGTGGCATTTAAGTGGCTTTGGTGGAAGGTTCTTTGCTTCCTTGGTTAAGTACATTAAATCAAATTAAAGGTGTTTAAATTTCACTCAAAGGCCTGTAGAAGTTTAATGTAATCTTATTAACCTGCTTTTACTAAAGTTTATCTGCATTTACTTTCATTATTTTCTTGGAGGCATGTTCAAACAAGCAGTGGAGATTAGCCAGTTCAGTGTCAATCCATAGTTATTATTTCTCGCGCGGTAACATTCTCAGGTTGACCAGCTCTGTCTCTCCACTTACTGATGCTACTCGACTTCATCTTCTGGTTCTCACATCCCATCCCTCCTTTGCAAATTGTCAATAATAAGTTTGATACCCTCGAAGGGACTAAGGGACATAGAAGAAATGCTTAGTAGCAGCTGTGTGGTGCTATTTGATGAGCATCCAGATGGAGATCTGAAGTTTGGCTTCTGTTCATTAGTGTAAAGGTGAGGGTGGAGTTGGGGAAACGAATGGTTTACAGGAACTTTACCCATGAGCGTAGTTATTTTTCTGTAAAATTATGCCAGACACAAAGAAGCTGTGGTTTTAGTGTATCCTAGAATTCAGGCATCTACATCTGCTTCGGCTGCACCTGGCTTTGTATATTTGTGTAGGAGAAAATGTGCACCGTCTTGCACTCGTAGATGAGGGATGTATACAAGCATTAATCAACAGGTGGTAAATACAGGGATTTTTATCCCTTCAAGAAGTGGTGACAAAATACGAGAGAAACCTTGCTTTGACAGACCAGCACGTAGCTTCGCAGAAGTTGCTTTGCAAAGCGGCAGCCCCAGTTTGGACATTTCAAAAGGCGCTGCTTTTTCTTCATCGTTCGAGGCTGGGAGTAGTTGAGAAGAGTAAATATTGTTAGGGGCGAGTAAGAATGAACTTGAATGAAGAATGAAGCTTGAAAGCTTCATGACAAATTCCTGGTGTTGGCCTTGTGGCGTGAGGGCTGTGTAACGCCGGTGTGTGAAGAGAGAGGTGGCGATTGTGAGTATTCCCTCTGAACATAGACAACGGGGTGTGTGTTTTCCTTGTACGGGGCATCGTCTGGCAGTGGGCAGCCAAAATATCTGACCACTTGACTTGCCGAGTGATGTCTTCACCCTCCAATCCATAAGAAACCAACCGTTTCCCTCTTCCACCCACAGCCCCATTGAGAAGGGAAATATACTGAGTCGCAAAAAGTATGTCAAATATGCATTTAAATGCCTGGCTTCTCTGACGTTTCATTTGATATGTGCTACATGTGACTTTGAAGCATAATAGCACATTGTCCTAAACTGATGGAGTTAGACAGTATTTGATCTCTTCAGCTGAACAAATGGATTGTTTTAATGCTAAGCAAAAGCTCCTTTTAAATAGGAGAATTGATTTTATACATTTTTATAGAGAAACCAGGATATAGCTGTGCTTTCTTTTTCTTCTTGGCTTTATAGCAGTGTGACAACAGATAAGGAGTGTTCTCTCAGGCTGAGGTTGAATGTTAAGCCCCTTAAAAACCAGATATTTTAACTGTGCAGTGTATGTAATAAGTTTTCTTTTAAGTTTTGTTTCTTTTCTAGAAGTTACCAAGAGCTTTGGAAACTAAGATCCTTAAAATATGCATATTCTAATGGCAGTATTGGAAGGGTTGTAACTGTTGTGACCTCCCAATGTTCATGAAACATCTAGATGGTGTGCCTGAAAAGAAGGATCTTGCAGCTTTACTTGATAAAATGTACGTTTTTATGAATACAGCACAGGTGAGGGAGAAGGAAAGAATTCTAAAAAGCATATTTAGCAGGTACTGATTTGTCCTAATGGCCTTTCTTGTCACCTTCTGGCAGGACTTTTGAGACATGAACTTTTAAATCATGAGGCATCAGCTGTGGGTAGTGGTAGGTCAGTGATAATGAGTTCGAATACAAGTAGATCCAACGCGGTCTGTACTTAGCCAGCACTTTTTGTTTTAAATATTGCGAAAACTGGCTCTGCAGGTCTGCAGCTGATGTGAACTGGAGGTTAGATCTATTGGATTGCTGTGAAATAAGAATTTTGCCCTAAGATTGTTTTTAAAATAAACCTTCCTTTTGCTTCCTGTTCTTCCCCCCACCCCCCCTCCCTTTTTTCTAAATAACTCTGCATTTT
>VXAK01028229.1:28829-42141 GCA_013399435.1 Arenaria interpres
GCATTTTGAGGTAGCAAATTGGCTAGTTTCCCTTGTGTATGGTTCCTGGCTATAAACAGTTAGGTAAGAGCATGAGCAAAATGTAAATTCTCCGGTAACTCGGCAGAAGATACTATTTCATCACAATTGCTATTTAATTTTTGCAAAAGAACCTCCCACGCTGAATGTTCTTTAAGTTATTTGGAGTTGATTTTTCATGAATAAAATTCTTAGTCATCTTCAGAATCTATGTGATATCTTAAAGAAATACTTCGAACATTTTAGGAGTTAGTTGGTCTCCTCTTGTGTCTCTCTTGATTCCTGCATTCCTTGCTGTATGTGTAACCTGCTCGTAGGGCTGTCAGCGCTAGCCTTACGCTCAGGAGTTAAGTGGTGAAATCCTTCCCTTATGGAAACCAACGGCAAAGAACCACAGAATGACATGGGGTTGGAAGGACCCTCTGGAGACCATCTAGTCCACCCCCCTGCCAAAGCAGGGCCACCCAGAGCAGGTCCCACAGGAACGTGTCCAGGCGGGTTTGGAATGTCTCCAGAGAAGGAGACTCCACCACCTCTCTGGGCAGCCTCTTCCAGGGCTCTGCCACCCTCACAGGAAAGAAGTTCCTCCTCATGTTTAGGTGGAACTTCCTATGTACAAGTCTGTGCCTGTTCCCTTTTATCCTGTCCCTGGGCACCACTGAAAAAAGACCTGCCCCATCCTCCTGACACCCACCCTTGACGTATTTATAGGTGTTGATCAGATCCCCCCTCAGTCTTTTCCAGACTAAAAAGACCCGAGTCCCTCTGCCTTTCTTCCTACAAGGGATGCTCCAGGCCCCTCCTCATCTCTGTAGCCCTCTGCTGTCCCCTCTCCAGCAGTTCCCTGTCCTTCTTGGACTGGGGAGCCCAGAACTGGACACAGTAAAGAAATTGACTTTATTTTCTCTTTTAAGCTCTGACAGTGACATTCTGACCTTTGTGTGAAGATCGTATCAGCAGAGTTTATGCAGATCATCTGCACCTGGATCTACAGGGTAGGAACACATTGTCGGTTGCCACGTTGTAAATTTGCATATGATAAATGGTATGTTTGGCAGTGGATATATTCTTCCTCCTATGTGGTAGGACTCTTGAGGATGCATGAGGTCCTTCGTGGTTCATCAAAATGCAGATTGGCTACCAAACTAAGAGACATCTTTACCTCATCTGTAGTCTGCGCCCTGGACCTCTGCTCCCCAGCTTGCATCAGTTTATATCGTGAGCAGTCTTGGATCAGTAGTTTTGTGGAGGGGACCACTGGCATGTTGTGCAAATTGGCCCTTTTGGGGCCAACTGGTCCCCTGCCGTGAACACGAGCCCACGGACAAGTCACAGAGTTTGTTTGTACTTGGGTAATGAGATGTATTTGCATACCTAATAGTATATGTCGATAATACGTGAACTGAGAAGTTCCATAAAGTCCTTATGAAGGGTTCTGGGTTCACTGAAAGTTAGCAGTGAACCCAACTCCCGGGGTTTTATTGCAAATACCAGCTCCTGATGCTATTCCAAAAGCCTGAGCTCATGACGCTAAATGACTGCATTAAAAAAAGGTTTGTTCATGGGGGTAATAACTCTCATTAGTCTAATTGGTGTAGCTGGAGAAAGTAAACAATCTCAGTTGCAAAAAAAACCAAAACCCCTCGTTTTCTGTCATGAAGCACAGGCAGGAGACTTCAAAGGTAAATTCAAGTTGGAGAAGAGATGCTTTGAACTTGTTTAGGTCTGTATCAGCCTGACAGCAAAGGGGAGTTGGTATCTGCAGGGCGAAGAGCGTGACGATGAAGCAGAAGCAGGAAGAAGGCTGTTGTCTATGGCAAGGAGTGAGTCAAGTAACATATGGTCTATAAAACACGGAGACATTTTATAATGCGCAATAAAACTATTGTCTCTGAAGCTCATCTTTTGTTATGCATTACAGCCGTGATCTGAGACTTGCTCCTAGAAGGCTGGCAGTGGTTTGTTTGTGGGGGTTGGATGTTTAAATTTTTTTTTCTGTGTATGTGAGCTTTTTTATTGTTATTATTTTTTTAAATCTCCAGTGATAAATGGTTTGGTCCTCCTAGGCTTTATTTCTTTTAATTGGTTACCCATGTGAATTTGCTGTGGTGTGTAGCAGTGTGCATTTAGCAATGGTTCCTTTAAAATTGCAGTGTAAAACTAATTAATGAAACAATATTTGGTGATTGTTGTTGTTTTTTTTAAAGCAGGAAGAATAAATAGTCACCTTAGTACTGAAGAGAATGAGTATCAGTGGAGAAAGGTATGGTTCATGTATAGGTGCTGTGGGTACCAAACTGTAAGTGCCTTTAGAATAAATCTGAGCAGAAAGGGAAGGGAAAGACAAAGACAAAGTCTTTTCCTTCTCTTAGGGCAATGGAGCTGGTGAGGGGTCTGGAGCACAAGTCTTGTGAGGAGAGGCTGAGGGAGCTGGGGGTGTTCAGCCTGGAGAAAAGGAGGCTGAGGGGAGACCTTCTGGCTCTCTCCAACTCCCTGAAAGGAGGGTGTAGCCAGGGGGGGTCGGTCTCTTCTCCCAACTCCCAGGCGATGGGACAAGAGGAAATGGCCTCAAGTTGTGCCAGGGGAGGTTCAGATTGGAGATTAGGAAAGATGTTTCCATGGAAAGGGTTCTGAAGCCTTGGACTGGGCTGCCCAGGGCAGTGGTTGAGGCCCCATCCCTGGAGGGATTGAAAAGCCGGGTTGACCTAGTGCTTAGAGACATGGTTTAGTGATGGTTTTGATCAGAGTGAGGTTGATGGTTGGACTGGATGCTCTGAAAGGTCCCTTCCAACCTGGACAATTCAGTGATTCTGAAGTCTGAATAGCACTCTTTATCTTGCCCAGATAATTTGAAAAGGCCCTCTAGGAAAACTTAGAAAAACCATTTTGAAGATTGCTGTGGCTACGGTTACTATTTGGTTAAGCCTCAGGAAAACTCAGGGAGGTCCAGCAAATTTGGAGGGCATGTCTTATTGCACTATAAAGCAATATGGCTGTTATGAAGGGACGCGGGCCATATTTAATATCTTTCTTATTGCAGGGTTTGTAGTCTGAGGTCGCTCTTAAATCACTGAGCTGCTTTAGTGCTATGGCTGTGACAGACCCATGGGATGTTTAATTACTTTATTAAATGAGGTTGTATTTTGGAAGTGCTGCGTTCCTCTTAGGCTCCTGCCTGGTCTGCTGGTCTTATTGCTAAGGAGGATATCAGAGTGGTTTTGTTCTATACTCCATATGGAATGTAAGTGAACTAATATGAACTGTACTTGCTTCCAAGAGGAGGGAATGGAGCTGAGTAAGCTTAGTGAATAAAAGGTCAAATAAAATCACTGTGGCTTTAATATGAATTTCCTTTTTGATTAAAAACTTACTCATTTCAAGTCTAAAATCATCTTTACTTTGAAGTGAAGTTTCTTTTTATGATATAACGAGGAAGTGTTATTCCATCTGATTAATGTTACTTTACTGTTGGGTGAAGTTGTAAAAGCCATTGACTTTTCTTTGCAAAGGAGAGGAAGAAAACCTTTTTTCTTGATATGAAAAACCAGCTACTGTGTTGGCAGGAAAAGTCTTTTAATGTCCCCAGCACACCTAACGAGGGCATTATCAAATAAACTCCTGTTCACAGATTTATAGGGTGATACTTCTTAGGGTGCAATGCCTTTGAAACTGCCATTTAATCTTAAATTCTTTGTAGTGCAATAGTTGGTGTGGTGGTTCTTTTTCTTTTATTTTTTCTTCTGGTTCAATGTGAAGTTTGTATCATTTCAGTAAGTTTTGTTATTGTTTTCACCGTAGGAGAAGTTTTTTTTTTCAAGTCTCTGTAAAAAGTTTAGTTAATGTTGTAGTTTAGGTGCTCGTGTGAAATTACTGCTTCAGATTTATCAGTAACCTTTTAAAGTAAGCATATAAATAAAAACAGTTTCTGTCGGAAGTCCCAATTCTTAAATGCTGAAGTTGCAGGGCTTCTCTTTAAATTATGAAGAGGTCGGGTAGGACTGGGACTGAATTAGTTTTATTTTCAGATTGTGGTATGTTACAGTTTCATTTTAATGGCATAGGCTGGAAGAGGCAAATTAATTGCTGTTGTGGTGTAGAGGCATGCCGGGGTTTGAAGAATTATGGAGTTTGTGTTTGTGCTGAATTGGAGTGATGAAGTACAGATAACAGGCCACAGCTGTGGCCACAAATTAGCCCTCTCAATTTGATGCTGAAAGTTTTGCATTAGAATTGCTCTTCTAGGATTACCATGTGGAAAGTCTGATGAAATAAAACCAGATCTGAAATAGGGAAGCTAGAAATGCCGTGCTGGTGGCAAATGCTTCTCGGGGCTTTGTCGTTTGTAAAAGGAAGGTGACCGCTTTACGAAGCGAGAGCAGTGCTCAGCTGTTCTTCAAGTAAGTTTTTACATCTTTACTGGTTTTTTACATCTTTACTGTTTTTTTACATCTTAGCATTTCCTTAAAGAAATAGGGTTCTCAGTGGTTCCTTTCTCTCTCGGCTTAGTGGAGGATGAGAGCTGTGGTTCCTCCCATGGTCCCACAGCACCTGTCCTTGGGTGGAATCCATCAAGAGTGGGCAGTGTGGGAACTTCTTCGCTTTGAGGGTGGCAGAGCCCTGGAAGAGGCTGCCCAGAGAGGTGGTGGAGTCTCCTTCTCTGGAGACCTTCCAAACCCACCTGGACACGTTCCTGTGCAACCTGCTGTGGGTGGACCTGCTTTGGCAGGGGGTTGGACTAGATGATCTCCAGAGGTCCCGTCCAACCCCACAGCATTCTGTGATTCTGTGTTTCAGGAGGGTGCACGAGCTTTGACCCAGCTGACCAAAGCTGTACTGGTCGAAGGCCTTCCTATGTAGGAAGGAACCAGCGAGGAGGGTAAGCACCATCTTAGGAAGTCCTGTGGGTATGGGAAGTGGAGTTACCCTATTGCTGTTGGAATAGTAACGCTCCAGGTATTTCCAGGCACAGGCCAGTAGTTACCTAGCAATAGATCGGATCTAACTTACAGGGATAATTCTGAGCAATGGTCGTTTTATTAGCAGAAATGTTCCAAAAAATCCCGAACTACAGGCTTCTTGTCCTGTGTTCGGGTTGACTGGCAGACGTGCCAGTGCCAGGTGAACAGATGTCCACGAGCAACAG
Organism: Arenaria interpres; assembly: GCA_013399435.1. Lineage (NCBI taxonomy): Eukaryota > Metazoa > Chordata > Aves > Charadriiformes > Scolopacidae > Arenaria > Arenaria interpres. Next base: position 33,991 of record VXAK01028229.1, read on the forward strand.
CGTGAACTGGGGTGAACGTTGTCACAGCTGCTCATTGGTTGCCATGGTCCTATACATTTGGCTGGGACATGGAATTCTTGTAAAACCAAGGGACGGGTGTTGCCAAGGCCAGGGCTGCATGTGAACTTTGCTTATCCCACAAATATGAACTCTGTAAAGTATAGGGGTTGGAACCAAGAAGACACACCAAGTGATAGAAGGCTGCGTAAGGTCCGTCCCCCTCTTCCTCGAATGTTGCCATTCAGTGTGTGCAGCTCCATCCTGACCTGCAACATCCCCTTCATTGTTTTTTGTACTGGGAGTTTCCTGAATGCCCCATGGAAAATGTGACATGGTTTGTAACGTAGAACAAACATCTGGAATGGGACTCAGCCGAAAGGATAAAACCTCCTTCTGTCTTGTGACTTTAATCCAGATTTGCATTCCGGTGGAAGACTCTGGTGGGGGAAGGTGTCTGGGACGTAAGACGTGGTGATATAAAGCACACGGTCGTTCCTTGGATTTCAGGATTTATTTATGCGCAACTCGGAACCGGTAAATCTCTGACCTTTTCAAAGGACTCTTCCTTTTTTCTTGCTGATACTTTGCTATTTTTCAAATGCCTTTGGTATTCTAGTGGATTGCCAGGTGACCAGCTGACGTCTGTGTACAGCAGCAGAGGCTGTGTTATATACATTCGGGATGTAGCATTTTGTTGTTTGCATCAGCCTGCCTTTGTGGCTGAAGCTGGAATTCCCATCTAGTCATTCCAAACTCCATACATGTTTTTTGAGAGAGGAAGTCGGATTGATGGCCATCCCAGGGTTCGGCGCACGAGGCTTTCGTGGTGAATTGTTTTCTTCCAACTCCTCTGTTCGTACTTACTTTCATAATCTTGAAAAGCAGAAACATTAATAAATCAAAGTGGGTTAAAGATCAGGCACGTGGTTTTATTTTAGTAAGGGATAAAGCTGAAATCTCACTGAGTGTACATTGTTCGGCGCTTGTTCTCTGGGGCATATGAATCAGTCCCTTCATTACTGATCCGTAAGCATTTCCTTTTGTGGTTACAGGGTATTTTCATTAGAAAAAAACCCGTGCAAGATAATACTCGGTGTGTTACTTCTGGCGCTTATTGCTCATGTGCGACGTCGAGGTTTAAAAAAAGAAAAGCGAGCCTTTTGGGGCGACGTGAAGTTTCGGCTTCACGGGAGTAAGTTTGCTTGCTTGATTTATATCTGTCGGCAGGAAGGGGATTTTGAGAAAAGGCGTAGCAGGGCTGCAAGCTTGAGAAAAGAGGTGTTATTTTCATGGTTGTGCCTCTTGTGTCTGGGACGCGTTTCCCCGAAGGATTCGGGGTAAAATACGCTTTGGGGACTGTCTGCTCTGTGCGTGTGGAGGAAGAGAGCGGGGAATGTGGGTTTCTCCTGGCTTTTTCTCATTGTTGGTAGTTTGTATTTGGGACAGCGTTGCCTGTAGAGGGTAAGGTCAGAACCTGGTGGAAGAGGGGGGGGTCATAAATAAGAGAGTTTAAAACTTAAGAGACCCGTCCCCTCGTCTCCCATACCTACACATCCGCTCGCTCTTTGGCCTCTTTTTATCGGAATTGTTGAAAGAGGCTGCTAAATGAAGAAACCAGCTTTCCTTTTGAACTTTTAACCTTCATGAAAGCTGCAGTAATTGGCTTCTTCAGAGCATAGGTTGTTTGAATCTGACATTAAAAAAAACCCAACAAAACAACAACAACAAAAAAAAACCCACAGGAAGAATGAAATATCAATGTGTGCTTCTGAAACTCCCAAATTGCCCGTGGAGGTCTTGCTTCCCTGTGCTTTAAAAGCCTCCAAAGTGCAGAGGGAGATTGGGGAACGGTGAAGTGTCGCTGTTGGATCTCAGCCGGGATGCGCTTCGGCTGAGATGAAAGCGGGGCAGTTGGTACAGAACCTCCAGCTGGGGAAAGATGTAATCCCTTTGAGGGAGTGGAGGAAGGCTTGAAGAACGGGTCGTGTAAAGGGATGTCAGGGGAAAAAAAAAAAAAAATAGGGAAAAAAAGCCAAAGGGTGAGAGAGATGAGTTGTACTAAAGGTGTTATGCTTAGATTTCTTCTATGAATGAATGTCCTGTTTAAAAAGAAATAAGCGAGTGTTTCCCCACTTCATCCTTGTTTAAAAGAACACAGTAAAACTTGTGACAGTTGCTATTCTTTCTAAGGGTTCATCATGTGAAACTTTTATACACTAAATGGAAGACGAGCACATTGAAGTCTAACCCTTGCTTACTCTAGTGGGTCTTAAAGCTGTCATCACTTAAGTCATACAAAAGCAAAAAACGGTGTCTTAAATACAGATGACTTTTTGCCTCCAATGACTTTTAACGCACATATAGTAAGTTTAAAAAAAAATCAAAAAGCAGGTCCAGGTCAAATCATGCTTTAGATGACATTTAATCTGAAATGCTTGAAAGCAGCTCTCGTGGGTATCACTGCTAGCTTTTTTTTCTTTCAGCCCTATAAAAATGTCGTGTGTTTTTGCAAACTTGAAAATGAAAAATTTGGAGGGCCGCAGCCCGGCAGCGGGGACCTTTCCTTCCCACCCACCAGCTAATAGCCGGGCTGCAGACGTCGTCACACCTGTAGTTGCTCAAAAGGAACGTGGGCTCAACGAGGCTTTTCACTTCTCGGTTGCCAGAAGAAGCTGCCGACCTCGGGCAAGGTTGAGTTTCCCTTAACAGAAAGCAACAACTCGCATGGCGGTTAACTTGGCCTGGTGGCATGCAAAACTACCCGGCTGCCTTCTTTCTTTTAAGATATGACTCCTTTTTTTTTTTCTTAAATACGGTTGGTTAACGAACCAGGAGAAATGGGGATGGATTTAAGGAAGTGACTGTTAAAACCAGGCAGCTCCTCAATTTACTGGGAATGGTTCAGCTTGATTCTGTTAGAGGTGAAACGGTTCCATGCCAAGATGCTTTGAGCATCTCCCCCTGAGAAAATCGGGATCCTTTGTAGCTGTGGGATTTTTCATCTTGCATGTCGTGTCATCTGCCTTCAAAGCAAGAGGCGAGCGTTTTCTGTCCCCTGCCTGTCTCTTTTAACATCTGTATTTCCCCTTCAGCCATTAAATGAGTAAAAGCAGAGGTGGGAGGGGAGGGTGGCCAGCAGCCACGCATGAATTTCACGTTGTAAAACTACAGAGATTATTTGGAGCCGGCAAGAGGTGACTGTCACAGGACAGTGGTCTCTTCCTGTCACGTGCATGCTGAAAATACGGCAGTTGCCAGGAATGACTGAACCAAGGAGCCAGATGATGGGTTGTTTCTAAATTCAGAACGGCTTAAACTTTCAGGGCTCTAGAACCAAAGCACACAGTGTTTCCCGAAGTCACCCGTATTAAATGGTGAAAGAGTGGGTAGAAGGAAGACCGTGGTAAAGAGATGAGGAGTGGTTCCTCATTAGGCTCTTACAGAGTATTTGCATTTTGATTGGCTCCGCAGCCGTTCATGTGGGCCTTAGGGACTCTTAACGTAAGGAAAAGCAGCTTTATATGTAAAGAAAAATGGCAACGAGACTTCAGGCTTGCTCCCTACAGCACATTCTGTGTGCTCCTTCAGTCTTGGCTTAGATGAACATAATGGGGATGCTTTTATTTTGCCTGGGAAATTAGTTTCCCTCGCTGATTTGTTTTAAGATGTGTAATCCACCTAGAAATGTATTTGTCATTTTTTTGCTGGTAATGGGACTTTTACTTTGGCGGAGTAAGAGCATTAGAAGACGTTGGCCAATGAATAATGGCCACAAAATGGTTTACCCCTTTCTGTCCCACCCCAAAGTTCATACCTGGGCTTCTTGGGAGAAGCCCCGTCTGACAGATAACGGCAGCGACGTGCTCTGAAACGCTGAAAAGAGCACAGACTGTTTCCAGCAGACTCTGGAATGGAATCTTGCCCTTCTAGTTCTATGGCTTTTAATGCAGGTGGGGTACCCAAACTAAAGATGGGAGCGAGAAATGGGAAAGCCAGTCTCTGCTTTCCGGACCTTGAGAGCTGGGAAGGGTAAAATGCCGAAAGAACCGGGCAAGTAGTCTGTCCGGGCAGAGGAATAAATAAGGCGGCTGCTTATTCTGGGTAATCTGTCAGCCTGATTTTTAGATCCAACCCCCTGTGGCCTCTCAATGCCTCTCAACTTCTCCAAGGAAGCGCCGTGCCCCGTTTTATCGTTGGTGGTTGGAGGCACAGAGGTCCAAAGGGCAAGTACGTGGCCACACGCAAAGCCTTTGAATAAAAGAAAATTAAACACAAGTGTTCTTGGCTCCAAGTTTGATATCCTCGTCTTTGAAGCAGACTTTCTGTTGCTTTAAACAGTGCGATCACTGTGTGCGATAGGGTGTTCTTCTCTTTAATCAGGGCTGTGGGGAATAAAGCTTGGTAGGTCTTAAGGCCTATTTGCAGGTGGGTTTTTTTCAGTTTATTTTTCTCTGGTGTATCTTGCACTAGCTGCTAATGATTACATTCTCTCAGTGACACCAAGGTCAAATAAGAATCTGGGGCTTTTGTGTCTCAAGAGGTTTGCTATGCAAATGCAAGAATACAGCTTTCTATCTTGTTTAAATGGGAGCATTAGACTTTGTCCTTGGCACCAATGCAGCATATTTACCTATTCGCACTGCGGCTTCAGAAATTCCTTCAAGTGCCTTAAGTGGACGCCCCCATCTTCCCCTCCTTCACCCCTTTTCTCCCCCCCAGTCCTAGTCAAAGTTGTTGGCATAGTGGGTGAGACCAGCAAGGGAAGAGAAGTGGCTGAAATCCATCTAATTCTTTAATAACCCAAGAAGAGAGCTTGTGAAGGTTTTGTGGCTCGTAGGAATCTGCTCCAGAGTTTGGAGAATGGCAGGTGTGAAAAGGAGCCCATCTGGAGCACTGGGTCCACTTCTGGGCTCCCGAGTTCCAGAAGGACAGGGAACTGCTGGAGGGGGTCCAGCAGAGGGCTACAAAGATGATGAGGGGCCTGGAGCATCTCTTTTAGGAGTAAAGGCTGAGGGACTTGGGTCTTTGGAGAAGAGAAGGCTGAGGGGGGGATCTGATCAACACCCCTAAATACTTCAAGGGTGGGTGTCAGGAGGATGGGGCCAGGCTTTTTTCAGTGGTGCCCAGGGACAGGACAAGAGGGAATGGGCACAAACTTGAACATAAGAAGTTCCATCTCAACATGAGGAGGAACTTCTTCACTTTGAGGGTGGCAGAGCCCTGGAAGAGGCTGCCCAGAGAGGTGGTGGAGTCTCCTTCTCTGGAGACACTCAAACTGAACCTGTTCCTGTGCAGCCTGCTCTGGGTGGACCTGCTTTGGCAGGGGGGTGGAGGGGATGAGCTCCAGAGGGCCCTTCCAACCCCGTATCATTCTGTGAAACTTCAAGAAATCTTCAAAAACATCTCTTCATTCCTCATGTACACTGCCCTTTTAATTTTTGCACACCCAGATCAAGAAGAAGCATTTGGGAACTGCACGTTGTGGAGAACATGCCTTTGTGAGCCCTACATACTGGAGTAACCTTCCAAGCAGGGTAGAAGGAAGTCACATCCAGCTCTGCCGGAACAGCAGAATCCCCTGTTGGGAGTAGGGGACTGTAACTGAAATGGGCCTCAAGTCCTGGTTTTCAAAGATCTGGAGTCCACTTACTTGTTACAGGGCAAATTATTTGGTGGCTTTGGAAATAGGACATCTCTTTCTTGATTGTACTCCTTATTCCAAATTAAGACCACCTGATGGGCTGTGTTTCCGTGAATGCAACGTGGAGACTGCAGGACCAGTAACTCCAAGCATCAATGGGCTGTAGGATGGTGGGAGAGAGGAGAAAACGGAGTCTTCTCTTAGCAGAGATGTGCGCTGTGGCTTTCTGGAAATGCTTGTACTTTCTGTGTCCAACCTGTGAATATTGGTTAATACAGCGTGAAATGGGAGCGGGTATGGCCGTGGTTGCTGTTGTCACCATGCTGCCAAACCTGTAAAGCTGTGTTTTAGTCCTCACGGCAGAGCAGAATTGCTTTACTGAGGGGCAGCAAGAGGGACTCCGTTCTGTTTTAAAGAGATGAATAGCTAAATGACACTTAATACTTCAACATTAGACATCTACTGGCATTAAATTACTACTGAAAGCAGATGAAAAGTGCCGTGGAGTTATCGGGGTGTGCTTTGTTTGAGTGGTGCCATTTTCACTCAAAGGGCTCTTCAGCCAGATGTTAGCCCTCTAGGAAGTTCAGAATGGTCAACTTCAGTTGACAGCTTTATTTGGAAACGCTTCTAACTCTGTCAGACTGAACCAGACGATTAAACTGAAGGGTGATTTCCCAGCCCTCACCCCCAAGTGCAATCAGAAAATTTAATTTGGGAACACTGAAAGCCAGAAGGATAAACAGTGGTTACTCTCACAGGGGACTGATGAAGGGATGATACTTTATATTTCTGAAGACACAAACTCTGGCCATCATCAGAGCACTAAAAATGTCCTTGGATTTTATCCAAATACTTTAATCTTTTAATGTCTGTTACAATTATAAAGGAGCTCATTGAGTTAATGAAACATACTGTAATGAACTTAGTAATTGCATATTTTTACATCCCTCTCCTCTGCGGAATTGAATCGAAGCTGTGTGCCGTGAATTTCACACAGGTGAAATAAATTATTTTTTGGCTCAGGGCACGTTTCCATGATGGTTTAAGATGAACAGGTTATTCCTGCTTTCCCCTTTGCCCATGCCCGTTCTTTGTGGTGGTCCTGATGCTCGGTAGAGTGAGTGGTGAACACCTACAGGGGGCTAATCTGGCTGAAAATGTCTTTGGTGGTTTTTTTTATTTTCCAGGGTTAGTTTTTGGACTAACTTTTGGACTTTTCATGTCTCTGAACTGGCCTGCTGGGTGAGTGCACTGGGGGGCAGGAGAGCAGGCGATGACGTGGGGGACGGAGAGACATCAGATCTGCTGTGGAATTGGACTTTGAATGGCAGAAGCCTGAGGTTTTCAGAGTCGAGAGATCTCATTTCAGCGGAGAACATAAGGATGGTGGCTGGGGATGATGTATGTATTACAGTATTTTTAACATAAAACAGTTATGCAGGTCCATTTCTTTTGCTATCTAATGTTAGAGGCACGCACGTTGTTTTGAAGCAAAGGCATGGTGTCCTTTTGCCTGTTGCTGCCAGCTTCTCCTTGTTCTGTTGTTAGCATTTGTGAATTCTTAGCAGGTAAAACACTTGGCAGTAAGTCCTGGGTGGAATCAAAAAGGTATTAAACATTGGAGGCACTCTGTTTGTTTTTAGGATAATAGGGAAGCGCATCACACAGCAAGTGCTGGTTCGTTTTGAATGGGTGTTTTGATAGAAGCTGATGGAGTTGCAGCAGCAATCAGTGACAATTGATGTTCTGGCTCCCGAGAAGGAAACTGCCACCGGTCGTCTCGCAGAATAACGTGGCTGCCGGGGTTCAGTCCTCCGTGTGCAGACGGCGCTGGTGGCCTTGTCTGGATGCCTGTGTTCTGGGAAGGTTAAGCGCTGGGTTTGTGGATTAGCCAATTTGGCAAAAACGAGTATTTTGTTCGTTCTTGGCATAACTCTGCACGTTCCCGGGGGGGCTGGAGCAGGAGCTACAACTGGAGCGGGGAGACAAGGAAACACAGCTGTGCCACCACCAGCTTTTGACAGTATTAGCTGTAGCCATCTGGGGAGTCTTAGAGAACCTCTGTAATTACGGTTACTTATGAGATAGAAGATACTTGGAGAAGCAGATCATAGAGTCATAGAATTGTCCAGGTTGGAAGGGACCTTTTAGGTCATCTAGTCCAACCATCAACCCAACTCTGATCAAAACCATCACTAAACCATGTCAACCCGTCTTTTAAATACCTCCAGGGGTGGGGCCTCAACCACTGCCCTGGGCAGCCCAGTCCAATGTTTGATAATCCCTTTGGTGAAGAATGTTTCCTAGTCTCCAATCTGAACCTCTCCTGGCACAACTGGAGGCCATTTCCTTTTGTCCCATCGCCTGGGACTTGGAAGAAGAGACCGATCCCCCCCAGCTGCACCCTCCTTTCAGGGAGTTGGAGAGAGCCAGAAGGTCTCCCCTCAGCCTCCTTTTCTCCAGGCTCAACACCCCCAGCTCCCTCAGCATCTCCTCACAAGACTTGG
>VXAK01028229.1:53492-66600 GCA_013399435.1 Arenaria interpres
CCCCCCCTTCTCCCTGCAGGTGTGAATGAGAAGAGACTCTCTGCAGCATTTGGTGTCCGGTTGTACTGGCTCCGAAGACCGGCAGTGTCGCAATGCCCCCTCCTGCTGATATCGTGAAGGTGGCGATCGAATGGCCAGGTGCCTTCCCCAAGTTAATGGAAATAGATCAAGTAAGTGCCTGCGTTCGTGTGCTCGGCCGGCCCCGCGTGTAAATAAGTTCTTCTCTGCACGTGTGTGTCTCCGGATCGATGTTTACCGAGGTGCACACGTATGTTCCTGTGGTTGCCTGTGTGGTAAGAAGGTGTTTCTTATAATGGGTGTACCCCTTTTCCTCTTTTACTGCTTAACCTTCTTGATGTGTTTGTCTGTTTTTTGTTTTTTGAGTTTTTTTTTTCTTATTTGCTCTTTCTTTTTAACCGGCTGCTTAAATAAGGCATTTACTGCTTGTGCGACCCGCTTAACACTTTTGTGCCTTACTTTGTTCAACTGTAAAATTGCGGTGATGTTGTTACCTCTGGCTGGGAAGCCTTCACGTTTTCAGCCAGTGCTTTGCATTTGGAGTAGGATCATACTGAATGACTGCAGCAAGTGCGGATTTTGGAACTCGAGTAGCGAGCAGGGAGGCTCTTTGCTGTTTCATACAGGAATCTCAGGGGTCGTCCTGTTTAGCTGGTTATTTCTCGTGCCATGGCCTCAGGGACTGGTTGTAGTCAGTGTAGAGAAGCTAAAAAATTCCAATTTATGAATTAAAGACTCTTTGGAGGAAATTCAGGGGGGAGAGAAGGGGGGAACAAACCGAATGAAGTTATACAAGTGCTGTGTTTTATGTTCTGGACTTCTCTGAGGTTGTTTTTGTGGCATTTGTATTAATATTAAAAGCAACCTCTCTAGTATTTAACACCTTGCCCAGAACGTTTGGAAATCATGCAGCGCCTTACCTGTTCAGAATAATTATTATTTCTGTAAATAGTACGCAGAGCGAGGGAAAGCATTTCATAACGTGCTTTAGACCCCGGCGTATCTGGGGACCACGTACATTATAAAGCTCTATTGGAGAGGAGAACATTTGAATTCGTGCTGAAAACGTTTTGCTGAAATGAGATCCTAATTTCTTCACGCAGTGCAACCGGTTTCACTTCTAGTTAACCCTTCTGTGCCACATGCCTGGGGAATTCCTGTGTGAACTTGGGAGAAACGTGGAACTAGAAGGTGGCTGGAATAACAGCACTATGATTTGTAGGCGCTGCGAAAGCCCCTTTAGAGGAAAGGGGAGTTCCCAAGCGGTTAGCACTTTGGAGTTTGATTTCCAGACCTGCCAAGCTTTCACCCGTTTCCATTTGCTGAAATTTTTCTGTAACCGTATATCTACAGATACAAATCTCTTGCCTTCTGGAGTGAAGAACGTTTTACTTTCTTCTTCTTATATAACAAATGGTAGACACTGTGCACACTGTGTTCGGGGAAGGATGCCTATTAGTCATGATGAACAACAGCTTTCTGCTACCAAGTACAGTGGGGACAAAACCCAAGAAACATTATGCAGTCTCTTTCCAAGCAGCAGTCAAATAATATCAAAATGATTCTGTTTAATTTACGAAACAGCTTAAAGTAACTCTAAAAGAACCCCTCATGCCTTATCTGAAATATTAGCTTATTGTCCCAGAACCTTCTTTTTACTTTTCTTATATAGGATTTAGAGGGGACAAGAAAGATCAATGATGATCTTAAGGATCCTTTCTATATAATTCTATGGCTTATGTTGGATAGAACTCTTCCAGCCCAGCCTGCCAAGTTGTCTGCAGGCTTCCTCGTGCCACTTTCTGGGGAGGAGGAGATAAAAGAGGAGAAAATAATGGTGAAAAGGAAAAGGTTAACAGCAGCCTGTTCCTGACTCAGAGGGAAATGGAGGAATGAAGTTTGAGGGTTTCATCCCTCACCTTTCTGACATGGAAGATACAGATGTGGTGACAAGAAATGCGGATGGGATCCCTTCCTAATAGCCATCCACGCAGACCCGCTCGTTTGGCTTTCTCGGGGATGGGAGCAGTGTGGGAGTGAGCCCCGAAAACGTACAGGGCGATAGGTGCTTTTAACCACACAGCCCTGCCTTTGGTTCACTTAATACTAACCTTTCCCCCGTCTCTTTCCTTTCAAACATCTCTTTAGTTGAAGGGCTGTAGTGGAGGAGATGATTCATGCCTCAGATGGCTAGCTGTCAGAGATGATAAAGGGGAGGAGGGAAGAGGAAGGCAGAAAAGAGAAATGACTTGCCCGTTGACCAGACGTTGCAGTCGGTGCCCGTCTCCCAGGTGGGTTCTGCTCATTCAAGCACCGGTTGAGATACGTTCAGAAAATCCCCAGAACTTTGCCTTACCCGTTTCCTCCCTCTCTGATCCCTTACCAGCAAGAACAGCATTTAAAAGAACAGCACTGTATTATTGCTTTAAAAAGAACAAAAAAAACCAAACCCGTCCTCACTGTAGCTCGGCGCAAGTTCTTTATCTCTCAGGGTTACGGAGACTATTCCAAATGTTGAAGTACAAATATCCATGTAAAAGATCAGAGGAAAATCTCAAGTGTTTGGGGTTTTTTTGGTTGCTTTCTGTATGTGCTTGGTAGCATTTATTTATATTCAGTTGCACAGTTTCCCAGTTCACCTGCTGTGTACATGCATATTTTGCTTTGCGATGCAGAGGAGACAGTATTTTTCAAAATAAGGAAACGTCATTGTGAAGCCACGGTGATTGACAGTGGTGTACTGGAATGTGCTGGGCTTGAAAAGAGCTCATTTTTTCCACCAAATATTACTAAACTTTTCATTAAAAAACCTCCCTTTCTGGCATGTGTCATCTGACAACCCGGACTTCATGAAGCACAGAGCTTTTTCTAGTTGGTGCTTCCCACTACGTTTCTGTAGGTTTGTCAGGGTTCATCAATGGCAAGTTTAACTTTAATCATACCAAATTAGTCTCGCTGAGTTACAGAGACTCTTTGCCTGCACAATTAATATATAATCAGGTGTTTTCCAGAACCGTCCTCAGTGCCTAACATTTCTTCTCATTCATTGGAATGTACTAATTGATTTTAGGGTTTTACAACTGCTTTTTTTCCTGGAAAGTTGCTTTAAACAAGGAGGGCAAAACTACCTTTTGCCTTCACTTTATTGCCCTCTCTCTTACCAGGTGGGGACTAATTAACGTGAAATAAACCTGGCAACTGGCTGTTGCCTGTATGTGTTAAAGCTTATTTTAAAGCACATGCAAGCTAATGTACTTTTCTGCTTTCTCCTTGAGACATGAACTTGACTGAATTTAGTTTACTCTTTTTCAGAATACTTTGGTTGTTTCATTTGGCTTTCCCCCCATTTCCATCACTTTCCTCAATTATACATCTGAAAAAAACCCAAACTTCTAGGCTCTTCCTCCCTGTATAAATCCCTACTGGCAATATTAGTAATGTGGTCAAAATTAATTTTTAATGAAAAGATTTGATTATGACTCTTATGACTCTACGACCTGAGTATAGGGGTGATTTTCCACTTTTGAGTCTTCTTGTGATAGAATCACAGAATGCTATGGGGTTGGATGGGACCTCTGGAGATCATCTAGCCCAACCCCCTGCCAAAGCAGGTCCACCCAGAGCAGGTCCCACAGGAACGTGTCCAGGGGGGGTTTGAATGTCTCCAGAGAAGGAGACTCCACCACCTCTCTGGGCAGCCTCTTCCAGGGCTCTGCCACCCTCAAAGTGAAGAAGTTCCTCCTCAAATGGAACTTCTTATGTTCCAGTTTGTGCCCATTTCCTCTTATATTTAACATTAAGGGGAGGAATAGAAATGGGTTGGTGTCTGAATTTGCTTTGGGATCTTTTTGTAGACTTTTTAGAGGTGCAGTTTGGGAAAGAAATTAGTGGTAGATGCTGAATGCCTGTTATCTTCTTCTCCCAATCTTTGACTGGTTATTCTGGCAGATGTTAAGAGTAAGGGCTCTGTAGAGGTGAACCAGGATGCTGGCTACTCTATCCTGTCTTCTCTTTATTGGTCCCAGAAATAGTTGTTTCATAAGATGGTGTTATTTCTTGCGTTCAGATGGGAATTTGCATGCTTTAATTTATGCCCATTATGTATAACTCATTCTCAACTTTTGGGTCTTTTTTTTACAGCACAGATTATTTTAGGTAAGCCAGTGCTGGGTTTAGGTTACCTGGATACTTGTTTCTGTGGATTTACAGCTTCACTGTTGCTGCTGCTGGGGAAGCAGCATCCAGGAGAGGCACGAGATAGATATTTGGGAACCATAACTACTTTCCATTACCCCATTCAAATCCACTCTTGTATATTAACACAAGCTGTACTAAAACCAGATTTCTCTAAACTTGGGGATGGACTTTCTCACCATTGGAGGAAACACTATTCCTATAGAAGGGAATGGTTTGTAATTAAAACTTGGCTGTACAGTCTCTTCCTACAGGTTTACTTTCATCTATGAGATCATTAAATATAGATTAAATTAGCAGATGTGAATCTTTACTTTAGCCAAAAAACAAAAGTAGGGGGGGAAAAAAAACCAACCGAAAAGAAAAAGGCTCTGTTTTCATTTCAAATCACAAATCTGTGAGCAAAATTTACAGGAGCACTCTTAAATGACAATTTCATATGAACGCAGTGCAGGGCAACACAGGGGAGGAACCATTACATCACATGGGAGGCTGCTTTAATGCTTTCTCTAAGGTTTAGATTTAGTCAGGAAATTTATCTTTTAAGAGTGTCTTCAAGTTTTCTCTTCTGCCTGTGTATGCTATAAATGTTTTTTTTTTAATTGTTTGGGTTTTTTTTTAATTCAGGGAAGTCATTGTACTTCACTGCACATTAAAAAGAAACCAGTAAGATTTCTCTTTTTAAAGGGAACTTTCAAATCGTTTTGGGTTCCAGACCTACGTCTGGACCCTTGGGGATTGTTGATTGATTTAGTGAAGTGTTTCTCAAACTGGGGAGGAAAGTAGTTCAAAAAGGGATTGCGAGATGCTTAATTAGCGAAAAGAAAGTAGCGCGTGGCTTCTGCCGTGTGCGTGTGGACTAAGAATAGCTGTAGTTTCTGCAAGTGCTGTCACTAGTAATAGCAGTGTACCGATAACCATCCCAGCATCGGGAGTCTAAACGTGTGCAGTATTAATTAGCACCAGCATCCTTCAGGTGGTGAAGAAGAAAGAGATAGTGATGTCTCGCTGTACCGTAAAGCGTCACTCCCTGCGCTTCGTTCCAATTCCCTCCAAATCGAGGGGTTTAGCGGGGAGGGGACGAAGGAAGAGAGAGGGTCTTGTCTCCTTCCCACAAACCTGCAAAATCATATGAACCCCTATCCAAAAAGTGTAATTAAATTGCCGTAGCTGGAGCCACCGATGCTTTAGGGTATGAATATTGTGAAGATTTCCAACGTTATTGCACACTGTGAGCTTAAAGTAGTTAAGGGAAATGTCAGTGCCTTCAACAGCTGACAAGATCTCAGTTGCTTGAAGATAAGAGGGCTAGGGAGCAGCTCAAGGGAGGTGTGGGGAATAAATCTTACACTAATTTATGAAAGCGTTCCCTGCCTGAAGATACAGAATCGTGGAATCATAGAATTGTCCAGGTTGGAAGGGACCTTAAGACCAACTAGTCCAACCATCAACCCAACTCTGATCAAAACCATCACTAAACCATGTCTCTAAGCACTAGGTCAACCCATCTTTTCAATCCCTCCAGGGATGGGGCCTCAACCACTGCCCTGGGCAGCCCAGTCCAAGGCTTAAGAACCCTTTCCATGGAAACATTTTTCCTAATCTCCAATCTGAACCTCCCCTGGGGCAACTTGAGGCCATTTCCTCTTGTCCCATCGCCTGGGACTTGGGAGAAGAGACCGACCCCCCCTGGCTACACCCTCCTGTCAGGGAGTTGGAGAGAGCCAGAAGGTCTCCCCTCAGCCTCCTTTTCTCCAGGCTCAACACCCCCAGCTCCCTCAGCCTCTCCTCACAAGACTTGTGCTCCAGACCCCTCACCAGCTCCCTTGCCCTTCTCTGGACCCGCTCCAGCCCCTCAAGGACTTTTTTTTGTGGGAAGGGGCCCAAAACTGGACCCAGCCCTCGAGGTGGGGCTTCCCCAGTGCCCAGTCCAGGGACTGTGAGCAAGTTGGGAGCAGCAGCTCCTTTCTGTCGGGTCAGAGGAGGGAGTTGGTGCTTGAGGCTGGCTGCTGCAGCTGGATCTCAGCCATGCTGAAAGGAGGACCTTGGTTGCTGCTGATGGGAAATGTACCCCAAGGCAGATGAGCCAAAAGGTGTCCACCTTTCCAAAAAGATTGCAAAACCCTTGGCTGGCTTAAGCTACTTTGCTAAAGGTCGGGCTTTCAGGTGTTAACCTGAAACATCTGTTAACAGATGGTAACAATAATTTAATGAGTTTTATTGCTCCTTGCTGTACCTGTCAGCTTTTCAGCTTCACAAAACCGAAGATGAAACTGTTCATAAAGCAGATACTGCCCAGCATCTAAGCAGAGGGAAAATATTTAACATTTTTATAATCCTTTCTGGTTTCTTACCATCAGGGATTATTAATAGAGCTGGGAAAGAAATCACATCCACTAATTTAATGTGCCGTTTTCTTTGTTGCACTAATGAAAGGTCTCAATAATTATTATTTTTTTAAATAGCGCTTTGTTAGCATAATGAACGAATCATCGTTAATTACAATGGGTGTTGAAAAATATGATTTCTTTTCTTAGAGGACTGCGAGGTTGGAGTAGTCCTTCTCAGAGCTCCGGTTCTTTGCTGTGGTGACACCCAGCCATCCTGGCTAAAACAGCAATGTTATCATTACACGTTACGTTTTATTAGTCTGGCTTGTCCAAAGTCACATTCCCACTGCTTGGTTGGAGTCCTTCAAGGCTGCAAATGGATGTCCTGTGATGTGTGGCTGGTTCTTCATCACTGAAAAATACATAAAAACTGTCTTATGCTGTTGAATAAAGAGACACCAGCAAAGATTGCTAGATGGAAGAGGCAATAGCTGTGAAAGAAGCTTTAGAAGTTGTAAAAGAAATTGGGGGGAAAAAAGAAATAGAAATATTTAGTGTGTTACAGTCTAACGGATGCTGTTTATGCTTTCTGCTTGGTGGTGTCAAGCTGAGCCATCTAATGCTCTCTTTGTGCTCTGTAAATGGCTGCAGGACCACGCCATGATGGTACTGCTCCTCCTCTCTGCAATAAAATCCTGAATTTCTGTCAGGAATTGTGTTCCTGGTAGAACCACGGTGCCTTGGACTCTTAGGGCTATGAATATGATGAAGGGCCTGGAGCATCTCTCTTACGAGGAAAGGCTGAGGGACTTGGGACCTTCTAGACTGGAGAAGAGAAGGCTGAGGGGGGATCTGATCAACGCCTCTAAACACTTCAAGGGTGGGTGTCAGGAGGATGGGGCCAGGCTTTCTTCAGTGGTGCCCAGGGACGGGACAAGAGGGAACGGGCACAAACTGGAACATAAGAAGTTCCATCTCAATATGAGGAGGAACTTCTTCACTTTGAGGGTGGCAGAGCCCTGGAAGAGGCTGCCCAGAGAGGTGGTGGAGTCTCCTTCTCTGGAGACACTCAAACTGAACCTGTTCCTGTGCAGCCTGCTCTGGGTGGACCTGCTTTGGCAGGGGGGTTGGAGGAGATGATCTCCAGAATTCCCTTCCAACCCTATCATTCTGTGATTCACTGTGATTCTGTGTCTTCTACTTTACGTAACATGAGTTAAATGCAGCAGATAGTTAAATATTTTTTTCATAGAACCGTAAATGGAGCCAGGGGACACTTGAGGTCCTGCAGAAATAGTGTCCCAGCATTCCTGAGCTCACACTTAAAGGATGTTCAGGAAATAATACTTTATGAAAGAGACAGAACGCTTTCTTATTTTCCTCTTTGTTTTTGTTTTTTTTTTTGTGGGGAGGAGGGCCGATTTATTGTTTATTTTTCTGGCTCTGATTTGTTAGCCCCATAGTGCTCGCCAGAACCTCCCCATTGGAGTCTGAATTTTGCTGCCTGCCACTAACGGCGTTTTCAAGACGAAGGCAGCACGTGATTGTAAGTTTGTGGCATCCACAAAAATTTTTCAGAAACAGCAGGAAGCCTCACCCCTTCAAAGTTAATTCTGCTGTATTTAACAGAAATGTGTAATGATGAGATTCCTGGAGTTACGCACCAAAGGAAGAAATTACAAGGTACTTTATTCACATTCTGGCCAGCTGGAGTACCCAGGAGCACTTGATCATTCAATTATATTCTCCTTCTAGCACTCCAAGATTGTAGTACAGAAGAGAGTAATACTAAAAATCCCACAGTATAAATTTTTTGTGCCTTCACGTAGAGACTTTTCTACCCTGGTAGGCCAGCAGCGTGTCAGTCCCGAGCTGTGGGTTTGAGGTTTCTTCATTCAGCTTTCAAAGGTACGCTCACCTAATAAAGTGGTTGTGTGAAGAGCCACATCTTAAAGCCCTGCTTTGTATTTTAAGCTGTATTTTCGCTGTATTTTAAATCTGTGGTGGGAGTATGATGCATGCGAACATGCTGTAATCCACAGCTGTAGGTCCCTAGGGGTTTCATAACTCTTCACTCTTCTTGACTGGGAGTTTTTTGGCGTTCCTGTTTGTGAAGGACTTGAGGAATCAGGGAATGGTATGGCTTGTTGAGTCACTAGATGTGGAGTAAGAAGTTTCTGTACGTTTCTGTTGGTTTGGGTTTTTTATTTTTTAATAATGTTATGTTTCACTGCTTCCTTGTTGTACAGTCACCCTAACATCCTAAACAGGGTCTGTGGGGCAATTCTTAGATCCAGTGAAACGCAGACTTAGGAATGAGGATGTCTTTGGGGGAGTGGAGGGAGTAATTGAGGAAGATGCAGCTGAGACAGTGAAGGGGCAGAGGACATAGAATAGTAGAATTGTACAGGTTGGAAGGGACCTTTCAGATCATCTAGTCCAACCATCAACCCAACTCTGATCAAAACCATCACTAAACCATGTCTCTAAGCACTAGGTCAACCTGGCTTTTAAGTCCCACCAGGGATGGGGCCTCAACCCCTGCCCTGGACAGCCCAGTCCAAGGCTTAAGAACCCTTTCAGCGAAGAAATTTTTCCTAATCTCCAATCTGAACCTCCCCTGGGGCAACTTGAGGCCATTTCCTCTTGTCCCATCGCCTGGGACTTGGGAGAAGAGACCGCCCCCCCCTGGCTACACCCTCCTGTCAGGGAGTTGGAGAGAGCCAGAAGGTCTCCCCTCAGCCTCCTTTTCTCCAGGCTCAACACCCCCAGCTCCCTCAGCCTCTCCTCACAAGACTTGTGCTCCAGACCCCTCACCAGCTCCATTGCCCTTCTCTGGACCCGCTCCAGCCCCTCAAGGTCTTTTTTGTGGGAAGGGGCCCAAAACTTTGGCCCTTCTAATTTTCTCCCTACAGTAGCCTTACAACATCTTTGTAGCCTTCCTGAGTGGGCTGCCCCTTCTTCTAAAGCCTGTAAACTCTCCTTTTTTTTCCCCCTGAGTTGCAACCACGTCTCTCTGTTCAGCCAGGCTGGTCTTTCACCTCGACAGCTTGCTTTTTGGCACACGAACACTTGGGTTTCCCCACGTCTTGCGGGCTCTTCAGAACCCTGACTACTGTGTTTATACTCAAGTTTTTCTACTGACATATTAAACTGAGCCAAGAAAAGCTCTGTCTGGTCGTCAGGCTGCACTCACTGGGGGATTTGCCTGTTGGCTCTGGGTTGTGAATGTGTCCTGCCTTGGGTTGTGTAGCACTGACAGAACCATGGGGTGTTGACCTGGCCTGGGTTTGATGGTCTCTGTAACAGAGCGTCCTGTTCTTCAGGTGTTCACTCCCTCGGGTGCTCCCCTGAATTAGGGAAATCCTCTTCTCCATCTTTTGTGGATGCCCGATGCCTAATTAACAAGTCTGGTCTCGGTGATACTCCATCGTAGTGGATGGAGAGAGTTGATTCCCAGAGGGGTTCAGAGCAGGTTGAGGAGGCTCCAAAGCTCTCCAGTACCTCCCCCTTACAGGAGAGAAGACCTTGCGTCTTGCATCATGAGAAACCAGTGGCAAAGTAGTTAGTCAAGGACCCGGGTGTCTTGGCATCTGGTGTTTGCCACCATACGGTCCTGCTTCTGTTTCTGTAGCCCCTGGTGTATGACAGTAACAGATGAAGCCTCCACTGACTGTGAAAAGAGATGTTTTTGGTAGCGATAAAAATGACTTTTGTATGAAAAGATTTGTTAGTAGAATGGTATCATGAATTATAGACAGCATGGTGTATTTACTGGCTTGAGACTGTTTTTTCACAGGTGCATAGATCAGCAGCAGAACTTCTTTTTCACAGGTGCATAGATCAGCAGCAGAACTTTTTTGTTCTGTTTTAACGCCAAGTGTTTTCCACTAACAGATGTGCTGCATCTGCTGTTTTTCTGTGATAGGCTTAATGACAGCAAGGGTTAAGGGTTTTCTTGTTACTTCTGTGATTAAAAGGTATCAGCCAGGGAAAGCGATATCCCAATGATTGTTAAAAAAACAAAACAAAAAACTCAACCTGGCAAACAACAACAAAAAAAAACCCCCGAAACCCAGAATGGAAAAAGCAATGAATCTCTGCTTGTCATTTGAAAAGGAAAGATAGTCAGCCTTGGCCTAAAAGAAACCTTTCTGTGATTCCCTGGCATAGCACAATCAAAGTATATCTGAGCTGCACATATAATACACGTTTTTAACCAGATTTAGACTTCTGTCCTCTTTACAGGTCACGTACACACACGCTTGCTCTTTGATTTGGAAGTGCTTTAAACCCAGGTTAGCCTTCTGGTGGCTTGAACTGGAGCTAGGGCTTGGTCAGCACTGGTGTATTGAATGTTATTAGGTTTCTTTTGCTCATCCCACCATTTCCCTGGAGCAGCACAGAGGCCTGGACTCACCCAGCCTGCACCCTTACACGCCTGTGCTTAGTGCTTCCTGGCGACTGTCACCTCTGTAGAATCATAGAGTTGTCCAGGTTGGAAGGGACCTTTCAGATCATCTAGTCCGACCATCAACCCAACTCTGATCAAAACCATCACCAAACCATGTCTCTAAGCACCAGGTCAACCCAGATTTTAAATCCCTCCAGGGATGGGGCCTCAACCACTGCCCTGGGCAGCCCAGTCCAAGGCTGTTATTAACCCTTTCTGTGGAAACATTTCTCCGTATCTCCAATCTGAACCTCCCCTGGTGCAACTTGAGGCCATTTCCTCTTGTCCCATCGCCTGGGACTTGGGAGAAGAGACCGACCCCCCCTGGCTACACCCTCCTTTCAGGGAGTTGGAGAGAGCCAGAAGGTCTCCCCTCAGCCTCCTTTTCTCCAGGCTCAACACCCCCAGCTCCCTCAGCCTCTCCTCACAAGACTTGTGCTCCAGACCCCTCACCAGCTCCGTTGCCCTAAATGGGTCCCGATGGGGACTCCAAGGTGTAAATGGCATGAAAGGATCAAACTGGTGAGGAAATTGGAGTGTGAATTCTCAGTCTGTGTTCTGCGAGGTACTTTAGAAGCTCTACAAGATATTGCACAAGTAGCAGGGGCAGGTACTCAAGAAGACATAAGTTAAGGATCTGTGTCTTAGCACGCAAAACCCAGAGGATAAACCTGAGGCAAGTGCAGGTGAGCTCAGAAGTGGTGAGTAGGTATTAGCCGGCGTCTCGGACACCTGTACAACCAGTCAGTGCAGAGAAAGCTTTACCTGGTCTGTAAAGTCACGTCAACTCTAGTGCTGCCTATGTTTGGTGTCAACGGCAGGGTTCTCCCCGTGTGGGCAGATCAATAAGTCACAAGGCCATAATGCCCCATTATTGTTTCCTGCTGGATTCCCGATATCGATTTAACGTCTACCCTAGGAAAATACTTTTATACAAACTGGTCTGTTCAGTGGAGATGGCTGTGATACGTTAGCTGAAGGGGTTGTCTCCTGTAGGGAGCATAGGATTTACTTTGATCTGTGTTATTTCATGCATTAAAGGTACAGCTTGATCTTCTTAGAGCTTTAAATGAGCATCTCAGCGTGTGTAAAAGCACACTTCAATCTTACTGCTGTAGGGGAGGACATAGAGGTAAAACCCCAAAACTGAAACACATGAGCACAGAGTATTCATTTCGATGAAGGAAAAACTTGGAAATATTTTTGGACTGTCTGATTGTAAGGAATTGTTTGAAGTATATTGACAAATCAGAACTGTAAATGCAGCAAAGATACGGTGTAAATTTCCATAAACATAATTTTATGAAGGTTAAAATAACAAAAACATCAAGTCCATTCTCTTTGACATCAGGCAAATATTGACAGCAAGGGGGGGGGAAAGAAGAAAAGTGTCTTTGAATGGCCTGCTGAGTGGATTTACTCTGCAGAGAACCGTCTTTCATGGTTCATAAAGTAAAAAAAAATATATATATATAATAGCTC
Source organism: Arenaria interpres (assembly GCA_013399435.1). Taxonomy (NCBI): domain Eukaryota; kingdom Metazoa; phylum Chordata; class Aves; order Charadriiformes; family Scolopacidae; genus Arenaria; species Arenaria interpres. The sequence goes on from VXAK01028229.1 coordinate 65,970, forward strand.
ACTTTTGTGTGACTTCTGGTGCTGCTACATTCCCGTAGGTGTCCTGTCACTGTCGCTGAAGTGTAGACAGGTCTCTGACAGCCTGCAATGGCAGGACTGAGAAGGGATCCTGGCCAGGGCTGTGAGCTGGCTAGGAAGGGGCCACGGGAGCTGGTCACTCCTCCGCCTGTCACCCCCGGAGCAAAGAAGTATTTTCTTGGCACCGAGGCCTGGCTGTGTGCGGGCAGGGTGGCCCGAGTGCCACCGCTGGCCGTGTTGCCCACCAGAGCCTTCCCTCAGCCCACGCTGGCCAGATTGCAGAGCGGGGGGTGGTCGTGTCACCCCTTTTTCAGCCACATCCCCCCTGCAGCTGCGAACAGGGTACTGGTGACAATTTGTCTCCTTGGTCGGGGAAGGGAAAGAATTTTGTCTGGAGACTTAACGGGTAGGGGGAGCGCAGCTCAAGGGATGGTTAGGAGCAGCAGCTTGTTGCAGAATCACAGAATCGTCATGGTTGGAAAGGACCTCTGAGATCATCGAGTCCAACCACACAGACACACACACTAAAAGCTCCACAATCTTGTCCACTGGAGCAGGCCCTGAAGAGCCACATCTACACGTTTCTTAAATACCTCCAGGGATGGTGACTCCA
>VXAK01028229.1:75316-85747 GCA_013399435.1 Arenaria interpres
CAGAGGTCCCTTCCAGCTCCATAGCATTCTGTGATCTGTTCCTCTCATTTTGCATTACTTCTGATAATACCTTTGTTAGTAATGCTACAGAAATGGCAGATTCCAAACCAGATTAAGTTAGGACCAAACTATGTCCAACATTGCCTTTTCTCTCCTACTAACAGGACACGTGGCATTTCCCTCATAAGCACAAATTTCTTACTGTTTTGGGGCATCTGCCCAGATCTACAGAAATTCCTAACGATAGGGGCAATGTATGGAGTCAGAGTGGCCGTGCTCCTGCCTACTTGATGGATGGCAATAATACTGCCCTGTGGACTCCAGTAAAATCTAGTGGACACTGATATATTTCTCTGGTGAACAGAAGTAAAACTTGAGTATATGTACGCTAAATCCCTTTCAACCCTGCTTCGTTCAGGCTGGTTTCAAGAACAGTGCTCATCCTTCTCTTAGCAGTTTAGTCCGAGTTCTTAAGACTCGTTTTGTAGGACTTTAGGTTTATGCGAAATTTTCTAAAGAAAATAATACTGTTCTGTCAACCTTCTGGCTTCAGCATGAACAGCTTAATTCTTCTGCTTGCTTCCTTTCAAAATGTTTCATATGACAATATCTTCTGTTTAGTTCTTCAGTGCCACATCAAGGCTGGTGAGATGGATCAATGGTTTTTTTTAGAAAAGCTGTGTAGATATTTGTTTTCTTGAATTTTGTTTGTCATTTTGCCTCACAAATAATCACTAAGAGTGGAAGGGCTCTGAAAAAGTCTATCTTGAAGCACTTGAAGATAGGTATGGTATAACACAGGCATGGCGTGACTTTTTGGGCTCACCTGATGGCAAACAGTTCTGTTTAAAATCTGGCTGACAGAAAAGGGCTCTTTAAATCATCTTCACACTTAAAGAACAACCTGTTTAGGTGAAAGGGGGAGTTTTACAAGGTGTGGTGACATTACAGCTCACTGCTGAAAGGGAACAGTTCTGATTTCTTCTCCTCTTCCCCGTGAGATCCTGCCACCTCATTTCTTCTGGCCGTAGTGGGGTTTTTTTGACAATTTTTGGAGGTGGTGGCAAGGGGGGATAATTTTGTGCCACTTGAATTAATTAAATTTGCTTAATAAAAAGTCTTAACTGACCTGATGTAAGAGTGGGGCAGAACCCTTGAACCATGTCCGGGAATGGGCTGTAGAGAAGAAGTTAAAGGAAGGGTAGGAAAAGGAATGAAACTTTGGTGGTTTTTTTTAACAGCTGTGAGCTGTTATGTCCCTCCGTTGCTCCTGGAACGTGCTTAAGCTGACGTGGAATGAACTTGTGGCAAATTCTGATTGTAGTCACAAATGGAGAAGGGGTGTTTTACCTACAGTCTCTCTGTGTCCGAGAGGAAGGGCTTGGGTGAGGGAGTAGGCATCGGATGTGTGTGTTGGAGAAGCACAAGAAGCTGCAGGCTTCCCCTTAAACAAATCTCAATGTGGTTCCAAATGCGGTGCTTGCAAAATGAGCTGGCCCTCTTTTTTGCTCTATACTACGGTGCTTGTTCCTATCTTTTCCCTTACAAACTGGGCAAAACCCAAAATGATAAAATTTTCAGCTGGTTTAGTTCCCTTCTTGACTCATCAAGTAGTTACTCAACTATTTACGCCACATAGAAACAGTAGTAGGAATGATCAAGAGCCTGAAAAGCAAGACTTGGCTTTATGGTTGCAAGCTGTGCTTCGATTTGGCAAAAGCGACTGTGAACCACGGTTTTTGGCTCGGGTCTTCAGCTATTTTTCTTAGTAGCAGCATCTGCTTAGGGAGCTGCTGTGCTCGTGCACCGACCCCTCCGTGGTGACTGTGGGTGAGCGCGTTGGGTGAACTGCATCAAAGAACTGACTTCCATTTGATTTGGATTTTTTTTAAATTTTTTTTGGTGTCCACAGCAGTTCCCTGTTCTGATTTCCACACGTGATCTCACCAACAAATAGGATAAGCCCAGCGCGGTCTGTCATTTCCTGATGTTTATTTTGCAGGGTGCAGCTCTTACCTTCCAGCTTATCGGAGGACGATGGGCTGCTTCTTGTTGTCTGCCCACCCCTTCCGTGTTACTGGTATGACTGTCTGTGTGGCTGCTTGAATTGGGGAACTGATACAGACTGAAAATGACTTGTGCGTAACTTCTTTTAATGCGCCGAGAGGATGTCTGCGCACAGCGTAATACCACTGCTGCTCTGTAGGCTGAGCGGTACCTGGTAGCGTTGGCCTTACGAGGGAATCATAGAATTGTGGAATCATAGAATTGTGGAATCATAAAATAGTTCAGGTTGGAATGGACCTCTAATGGTCATCTAGTCCAGCCTCCCTGCAATGAGCAGGGATGTCTTCAACTAGATCAGGCTCCTCAGAGCCCCGTCCAACCTGACCTTGACCAAGAATGGTGCATCTACCACCTTTTCCAGCGACCCGTTCCAGCTTTTCATGATTAAAAATTTCTTCCTCCTCTCTAGTCTGAATCTACCCTCTTTTAGTTTAAAACCATTACACTTTGTCCTATCGCAACAGGCCTACTGAAAAGTCTGGCCCCATCTTTCGTGTAAGCCCCCTTTAGGTATTGAAAGGCTGCAATGAGGTGTCCTTGGAACATTCTCTTCTCCAGGCTGAACCCCAGTTCTCTCCACCTTTCTTAATAGGAGAGGTGTTCCATCCTTCTGGTCATTTTTATAGCCCTCCTCTGGACCTCCTCTGACAGGTCCATGTCTTTCCTGTGCTGAAGACTCCAGAGCTGGATGCAGTACTCTAGGTGGAGTCTCACCAAAGCGAGAGAGGACTAGAAAATTAATTAAAAATTTATGTTTAGGTCAGTTCAAAAGGTTCTGTATTGTATTTGCCACAAGTTTCAGCTGGAAAAAGAAAAAAAAAAAAAAGAGNTTCTCTCCACCTTTCTTAATAGGAGAGGTGTTCCATCCTTCTGGTCATTTTTATAGCCCTCCTCTGACAGGTCCATGTCTTTCCTGTGCTGAAGACTCCAGAGCTGGATGCAGTACTCTAGGTGGGGTCTCACCAAAGCAGGAGAGGACTTGCTTTGAGAGGACAGTGTATCATGGAAGGTATGGACTTTTTCTTAGGATGTGATTTCAGTGGCTTTCAAGCTGGTATGACTGTGGATTGCTGGAAAATAAGATAGTTGAGCTTTCTTTTTCCCCTTCCTTCATTCCCTTCACTTCTCTGATGTCCTAATAAANTTCCCTACTATGGGAGCACTAGTCCATTCGTTCAGGAGACCAAGTTTTAAGTAATCTGCTCCTTCCAGAATCACAGAGCCTTGTAGATCACTCCACCTGAAGATGGAGTATATCATGGAAGGTATGGACTTTTTCTTAGGATGTGCTTTCAGTGGCTTTCAAGCTGGTATGACTGTGGATTGCTGGAAAATAAGATAGTTGAGCTTTCTTTTTCCCCTTCCTTCATTCCCTTCACTTCTCTGATGTCCTAATAAATTGGTTCAAGTCATGGATCTGACAGAACAAAACTATGGGTTCCCCCCCTTTGGCCCCTCCATCCTTTTTTTGTGAAGGAAGGGGAGAGGAAGAGGTAACTTAAGGTTAGGTGGTTGACTGTGCTGCTGTGTGTTGGTAGATCCGACGTAAGGAAGGCGTTGGGAGCCTGCACACTGGAAGCATATGTGCAAAATTGTGCCTCCAGTGGGCTGGAGAGTTGCACTGGATTAGGTATACCCCCGAAACTCCACCACTGGTATAACTTGTTTATTTACTGGCTTCTGATATCCTTGAATAGACATAGAAAAACAGCATGCAGAAAACTTCCTCTTTTTAGAAACTTCAGCTGAACTACCAACACTTAATTTCTTAAGGAAAATGCTAGTGTCAAATTCTAATGTGAAAACCTAAAAGACATTCTCCCTGTTTCCAGCAGCTTCTCAGAAAAGGAATTTTATCACAAGATTAATTGCCTCAGTATTTCTTCTAAAACAATACAGTCTTGTCATATCGAGTAGTACAATGTTGATAATTACCTCTGTCTCTTAACTTTTGTCATACTAAAGTTTTTGGTGACTAAAAATGATCTTAAGAAATTTCCTACCCAGTCAGCTGAATGTTAGAGGTAACCTCGTAGTCAATGTCCAGCTGTAACAGTAGCAAATGGCGCTCAGGGTTGTGATCTGATGATGGCTTTCACTGCTTCCCCAGCATTCCCATTTGTTGCACTACGTGTGTTGGAGGCTACCTGTGTACTTACTCCATTTACTATCTGTATAAGGGCCGTGAAATTCTTTTATCTCTTCTTGAACCTGCTGGTACTGCTTGCTTCCACAGTCTCTTGTGACAGCAAGCTCAAGGAGATCACTACCTGCTGAATGAGGAGGCATGTTCTTCATCTGCTTCAAACCAATCCCTTACTGCTTTCATCGAGTTACCTCCTAGTTCTCATACTGCAGGATTTCATAACGAGTTCTGCATTCAGCTCGTCCACTACTTTCCCTTCTCTGGCCTCTGTCCCTCCAAGCTGAGGAGACCTTTCCTTGTGAAGCAGCTGCTTAATCCCATGGAGCGTTTCACTTGCTTTCTCTGCATTTTCCCTGGCGTTACTGTGTCCTCCTTAAGAGAAGAGGACCACGAAGGTGATCAGAGGGCTGGAGCACCTCTCCTATGAGGACAGGCTGAGGGAGTTGGGGGTGTTCAGCCTGGAGAAGAGAAGGCTGTGGGGACACATTATAACGGCCTTCCAGTACTTAAAGGGGGCTACAGGAGAGATGGGGAGGGACTCTATCAGAGAGTGCAGTGACAGGACGAGGGGTAGCAGTTTTAAACTTAAAGAGGGGAGATTTAGATGAGATATTAGGAAGAAATTCTTTCCTGTGAGGGTGGTGAGACACTGGCCCAGGTTGCCCAGAGGAGCTGTGGCTGTCCCATCCCTGGAGGGGTTCAAGGCCAGGTTGGACGGGGCTTGGAGCAACCTGGTCTGGTGGGAGGTGTCCCTGCCCATGGTAGGATGGTTGGAAGCCAATCTCTTCAAGGTCCCTTCCAACTCTAACCATGAGTCTGTGTGAAGATCAGAACTACACACAGTGCCCTCCGTCCAGGTGGATGAAGTTCTTGTGTCGTGGCAAAATGGCAAAATGATGCCCTCAGTCTAGTTCTTAGTGCCACGTCTGATGACGCCCAGTGTTTACTGGCTGCACATTGAATCAGTGCTTTAAGGGAGATCTGCCAACACGGACTTTGCTTCTCTTTTCCTGATCTGTCACCTTAGAAATTAACTCCATTACTTATCATTTTTCCCGTATTTACTACTTGCCCAGACTCATCCTTGTGGAAAATTTATGGAGTCCTTACCTTAAGGTTTATTTCATAACCCTAATTTCTTGTTGTTGTGTCAATTTGGAGGATGGTGTAATAAAATACTAGTAGTATTGAAATAGCAAGAAATCTATAGTTTAATGATATAAACACGTGAAGAATTTTAGATTTCACTGAATTTCACAGAATTTTTTTAGAGTTGGAAGGGACCATAGAGATCATCTAGTCCAACTCCCATTTCTTTCTAGTCCAACTCTCATTTCTTGGCTGATACTCTTTAGCCCCCTTAGAGAAGTCTGAAGGAGGTGTGTTGGTCAAGGTTAAAGAATAGTGCTGAGCGAGCTACAACCATGGGAACCAATGCTTGTAGGTGTTTCTCAAATACATGAAGACTAAGACAACATTCCATTCCAACCAGTTACAGTGAGCTGAAGCTTGAGGCGTTTTGCTGGGTATAACAGATTATTAAAATTATAAGACACATACATGGCAAGATAAACCTAAATTTTGCTTGATAAGTTTTGTGTGTCTCCAGCAAAGCTCTCAATAAGTGGCTTGGGTGTTTTGATGGGAGTTTTTGAAAGTGAATTTGCATAACTTCATCCTTCTCCATGGTTTGATGGACACTCTGTTAATGCTTGAGGCCTCCTTTTTCAGATGCAAGCCTCCTGCATGTGTTTTGGGCAAAGTTCAAGGCAGAACTTTGAGAAGGAAGAGAATCTGGTGGCAGATAATGTAGGTTCATGTTGCTCCAGCTGTTGGAGCTGGAAGTCAGAGGGCCCTAAGACACGAGGCGATCTGTCCAGGCATCCTCTGCTTCCTGCTGTGTTGTGATGTTTATGTGTTTTCACTGTAGTACTTTCATTGAAAACCTGGCTTGGAAAGTGTCATGCAGCAGTATGATGCTTGGAAATGCTGCCTACTCAATTAGAATAAAATAGTCTAGTGAGTGTAGACTCTTGCTAGATACAATATTGTAGATGGGGCCTGTTTGTATTCCTAATATAATTGCTGTCTCAGTTCTAGGTAACGTTTAGAACAAATCTGTTTTCTTGTTACAGAGGGCCTTTTAGGGGGATTTTGGATAGTGCTGATTCACTACTTCCCTCCCGGCCCAGTATTAAGCTTCCCTAATACAGATCAATGCCATGAACATCTACAAACCTGATGCACCCTTGAGAAACAGATCAGAAATGTGTTGGAAGAGGATTTTGGTGGTGGTGCACCTGGGCCTGAACAGCAGTGGTCCTTACGAGTATGATTGCCAAAGCCAGGCTGCTGTGTTAGAATCACAGAATGCTCTGGGGTTGGAAGGGACCTCTGGAGATCATCTAGTCCAACCCCCTGCCAAAGCAGGGCCACCCAGAGCAGGTCCCACAGGAACGTGTCCAGGTGAGGCCTGAATGTCTCCAGAGAAGGAGACCCCACCACCTCTCTGGGCAGCCTCTTCCAGGGCTTTGCAGCCTTCAAAGTGAAGAAGTTCCTCCTCATGTTTAGATGGAACGTCTTATGGTCAAGTCTGTGCCCATTTCCTCTTGTCCTGTCCCTGGGCACCACTGAAAAAAGACCGGGCCCATCTTCCTGACACCCACCCTTGAAGTATTTATAGGTGTTGATCAGAACGAAAAGAAATCCACAGGATGCTGTCCCTAATGCTAAGCGGATTAACTGTATGTAAATGTTGCAATTGAAATGAACTGGCGTGCCAACTACTGCATCACACGGTTAATGTAGGAAATCCTCTTGGCTTAATAGCGTGCTGACATGCTGTTTCTTCGTAGGCGCTTAAGTCGTTATTTAGAATGGATAAACAAAATTGGATTTTTGCTTGGGGAACAGCTAACCCTTTTCACGTTCTGGCCAGCCTGCTGTGTTAGGGACTTGACGCTTTGAATACTGTCAGGGAGAAGGCATGGGCAGTTTCCCTTAAGCCTTTGTCTAAATCAGGAGTTGAAGATGAGGTCTCTGTCTCTGGTGCCCTCCGTGACTGGATTTACAGCATAGGGCAGACCCGTGCACTTTGCACCAGGCGTCACGAGAGAGAGGTCTGTGGGCTCTGACGGGCATCGTGGCTTTGAGTCTGAAAGCTTTGGTGTTTCAGACTCGGCGTGATAAATAAACGGAAAGACCCCAAACAAAACTCCCAGGGATGCTTTTACATATTCTGTGTGTTCTTTTTCCTCTGCTATTTTATATATAACCTGCTGGCATCTAGTCACTCTGGAGAATGGTACTTCTCTTGTTCATCCCAATGTGGTATCTGAACTTCAACCAGGTTATCAGCTTCCCATTCCCACTTTTTTTTAAATTCCTCTGACTACAGAGAAATACTGTAGTTCTAACAAGGTATTTTTCTCTTGCTAGATTGGTTGTAGATTCAATTTCTGCAATCTCTAAGTGTCCTTATGTAATTCTAGGGTTATTTTCTAACCTGTGTGCATGACACTGTAGAGACCATATCGGGTTAAGCCAAACTTTTTATGGGTTGGGGTTTCAGCTTGTGACAAAATTGCTGTTATTAAACGAGCTTATGGAGGATGGTTTCAGCCTGAAGCAACTGTGAAATACTGTAATTTGGGCTGTGGTTGGCAGCTTGCTGCTCCCAAAAAGGGGAAGGTATAATTCCTCATCATGCTTCCCCTGTTCTCTTTCCCCCCATCCCTTCCCTGCTCCCAAAGATGTGGTTCCACCATCTTTTCCTGGCTTGGCACTGGTGCTCAGCCCTTGCAGAGCTTGTGTCAGTTTATTAACCCGACAGAAAACTCTCCTCTCTTTCCTGCCCGGGCTGCTTTCGTCCAGGTTACTGAGATTAGACCCTCAAACAGGTCTGTCCAGTGTCAGAGCTGGTGCGAGGTGGAAAAGGGAGCAGGAAGGCAGGAGGGTGATGAGAGATGCAAACTCCTTGGACCTTCTGAGACCGTGGCGTGGCCTTCCCCCACAAACCCTGGTACATCACGTTTGCTAGGGACCGAGTGTTTGCAGGGATGGTTTTTGTGGCCCAGATGAAGGGACTTAACTTGTTAAATCATGAACTAATTTGTACATCTGATTTGGTGGTTGGTGTTAATTACAGCAGGAAACCTGAGAAACTTTGAGCTTGAAGTTATGCTGCTGAAAAACATAAGCCTGTGCGGGTGCTCTTATTTACGGTTAAGAACAGTCTGTTTACTTAGGTCCAATATTTTGATAAGGATATCGGTGGACTTTCACTTGTGAATGTGATGGGTACAGTTTAAGTTGTTTAAGTGTTGTCTGACCCCTAACTGTTTTTCATACTGCTGCATGGTGGGATTTGCTACCTTCCAAGTAGAGCTGATGGAACCCTGTGTGTATGTGTGTGCTCTGGCCTAACGCAGCTGAGGTGTTGATGGAGGCAGATTTAGCCGATGTTGACTGTCTGTCCTAAAGCAGTTATTTTCATTCACTTCCACAAATGCAGGAGGTCATAAAAGAATCCCAGAATGCTGTGGGGTTGGAAGGGACCTCTGGAGATCATCCAGTCCAACCCCCTGCCAAAGCAGGTCCACCCAGAGCAGGTCCCACAGGAACGTGTCCAGGCAGGGTTTGAATGTCTCCAGAGAAGGAGACTCCACCACCTCTCTGGGCAGCCTCTTCCAGGGCTCTGCCACCCTCAAAGTGAAGAAGTTCCTCCTCATGTTTAGATGAAACTTCTTATGTTCCAGTTTGTGCCCATTTCTTCTTGTCCTGTCCCTGGGCACCACTGGAAAAAGCCTGGCCCCATCCTCCTGACACCCACCCTTNCCTTCTACTGTACCTTGTCCAGCAGTTCCTTGTCCTTCTTGAACTCGGGAGCCCAGAACTGGACCCAGAGCTCCAGATGGGACCTCCCCAGGGCAGAGCAGAGGGGCAGGATGACCTCCCTCCGCCTGCTGGTCACACTCTTCCTGATGCCCCCCAGGATGCCATTGGCCTTCTTGGCCACAAGGGTCCATTGCTGGCTCATGTTCATCCTGCTGTCCACCAGGACTCCCAGGTCTTTTTCCTCAGAGCTGCTCTCCAGCAGGTCAGCCCTTATTTTTAAGTCAGCACAGTTGAAGTCACCACAGCTGTTTGCCAAGTGAGTTTGTTTTAACACTGATTTAGAGGGAACTACTCAAATGCAGTGTTGCCCGTTCTTTAGGCATGATGAGATGCAGCTGGGTCTGGTGCTGTTTTACTACGAGAAGAGAAACTGTGGTACCTCATTAGTGCTGGGGGAGGTCATCCTGTACTTGGTTGCTCACCCCTTTTGTGCCCCTCTCAGACGCAGGAGCCCGGCTGGCCCCCCAGGGGCTGTTCTGGAGGAGAGTGCGAAGGGCTGAGAGGAGTTACGTGCATATGTCAGCGAAGATGCTGTAAAAAAGCTTCTTCCTTGTACCCTCTGTGTTGTCTGGCACTTCAATTATTTCAGTGAGAGTGAAGAAATGTTTGTGGGTGGAGGATGATCTTGCATATTGCTAGAACCAATCCCACAGAGGACTTTGGTACCAAGAAAGAGACAACGTACTAGAGTTTTATTCTGGGGACAACTTGACCTGGTTTCAGGCAAGATTTATACCGTTTTTAGCATTTTCGATTTGAGATGTATCAGAACGGAAGCAAGAAGGATGAAATGAATTTGGGAAAAATTGCCTGAGAAGAAAGACACTTTCATTTATTTATTTATTTATTTATTTTTGCTAAACGCCAGTCTGCAGAAAGCCTGCAAGGTGGTCTTTAGAACAGAATTATCTCTTATCTCAAACTGTTAGCGATGCCTCTGATTTCTTTGATGAATTAGGATAGCCTATGCACAAGCTGTTGCGCCGTGAAGTTGTGACTGCGTGTGTACGGACAGTACCTGTTAGTATGTTAATTGAGGTAGGTACGATACTCTCTTAACCTGTGGTGGACAGGAGGAAGCTTGTTGAAATAGAGGGAGGCTCCCCTATGCTTACCACGGGGGAAGGCCATGTATGTGGGCACTGGCCACGAAGCTGTGAGGATGCTGTAAGCACACAGCATCGCTTACACCATGCCAGCTTTGTCATCTACCCATAACTTTAGTTTAATTGAACACATCTGGCTGACACTCCAGAGCGCTGTGCCGCCATCCAGTGTGACCTGGACAGGTTGGAGAGATGGGCAGAGAAGAACCTCATGAG
>VXAK01028229.1:85983-103591 GCA_013399435.1 Arenaria interpres
GGTGAGGGTGGCAGAGCCCTGGAAGAGGCTGCCCAGGGAGGGTGTGGAGTCCCCTTCTCTGGAGATCTTCAAGCCTCACCTGGATGCCGTCCTGAGTGATGTGCTCTGGGCAACCCTGCTTTGGCAGGGGAGTGGGACTGGATGGTCTCTAGAGGTCCCTTCCAACTCCTACAATTCCATGATTAATGTGAGCTTAATCAAAAGAAAACATTTAACGCTGCTTCTTTCTGCCAGCCGGGTGAGGAGAATGATTTACACCGCGTTTGAACTTTACTTACCGCTAACAGCGATGCTTTTGGGGTTGTTGTGTTTTTTTTGTGTTGTTTTTTTTTTTTTAATTTGAGGGAGGATGCAAAGTCGTGGTGGCAGAGCTGAGCGGGTTGACTCCAGTGGTTTAAGTCAGCATGTTCTTGTTATAGCAAACGGAGAGCCAGTGGGATGAGTTTTAAATCCTGCAGATGCTTAATGACAGGTTTCAGCAAACTTACCAACTCCTCAACTATGTAGCACAATACCAGCGCCAGGCACTGTGGACAGTATATTTCAAAGAAGTATTTAGAAGTTGCCAGTGGAAGCTAAACTTTGAAAAACATGAAGTCACTCTTGAAAGGGTTTGGATTTGTTAAGTATCATGTGAACAGCCACCTATTTCTGGAAGCTAATGTTGTTATGCCTCGGTGGGGAAAATGCTGTATAGATGTTAGCTCCCATATGAGAGAGGGAAGCTTTTGCACGCACACAGGGGAAAGTACTGTTGCTGGTTTAGTGTGGCATTCTGCTCGATGCGTGTTTCGTCTTTTTTTATGTGAGTCTTAAATAAAACCTTTTGGATTTTTCTCTTTCAGAACCGTAATGAAATAAAAAATGGAGCGATCCTTCGATTAACAACATCTCCAGTGAGTTACCCTTCTGTTCTTCTCTCCCTTCAAAGTGAAGATGTTACTAGTAAATCATTGTGAACTGATGCATGTATGTTTAAGCCTTGGCCACACTGTATCCCACGATCTCCCTGCAAAGGAGGATGATGGTGTGGTCACAAGGGGACTATATGTGTTCTCTTTTCTTGAGTTTTGGGGCCAGGGGTGGTGTCTCTGAGTGACATTGGGTTGGCACAACCGGGTGGTTTTTTTTTCTTCCTCTTCCTTCGCTCCCACTGGGAACATCTTTCCAGTCCAAGTTACTTCTGCGTCCCTGCTGGCGTTGCAGCCTCACTCAGGCGCTCCTTTTCTGCCCCGGAGCTCAGAGCCAAGAGAAGAGGCCAGGAGTTGAATCACGGAGAGCTCTGCTGGGCAGCTAGGGTCAGAGCTTTCCTGCTCTCTTTCCATTGAGTGAGCAGCAACTGTAATGTTGAGATTTTCATGGTTTCGTTTTATTTTTTCTCAACACCACCTCCTTGCCAGCTCCTCAAAAAGCACGGCGGAGTTGCTGATTGCCTTCTAATGGCCCGTTTTCCTGCTGAGTTGAGCGGTACTGCTGCCACATGCTGAAAGCCACTATTTGTCCCAGAAGATGTATGTCTGAGGCAGCAGCAATCCCATTTCCTTGCTGACAAATGTAGCATGCCGTTAAAATGGTTTACCTCTTCGTGGTGGTCTTCTAGCCATCTGCAGAATCAAAGCATTCTTACGGCCAAACTCTGCCACCCTGGACTGCAGCTCTTTTCAACGGGCAAGGCGAAGCTGTGGTGGTTACACTTTTGGCTTCTGTTGAACCTGGGAAGAGTGGGGTCAGTTACTGCCATAAAATGTGAAGACTTCTATCTAGAAGCCACGCAGAGATTATAGACACGTTTTTGGTTGGGTCATTTTTCAGCTAGTAGGGCCTAGGCTCAAAATAAAGAAAGAAGTGTAGGTTGGTACTGACTTCCCAGGTTCTCCAGATATCATGTCCTTTTCCATTCTCCCCAGCCTGCATAACCTGATGATGGGTTTATATTGGACTTAGGAGGTGACTGAATTTATACACGGGTTTGTGTATATGTGGAAATTGAGGAAGGCAGTATGGAAACATATACATGCCTTAAGTTTTTAATAATTGACTGCAGTATTAATCTACAGGAGTGGAGCTTCTTAACAGAAAGCATTTCTAAGCAGCAGCCAGCTAGACGGAGACAAGAGGTTTCCATTATCCTTCATCATATTTTTCAGTGGTCGTTATATAGAGGGTTTTACCGTCAAAAGAATAAACAGTTTAAGACCATGGCTCTGTCAGAGTCTATGTGACTCCAGAGTCTCTTGCTGTATGTCACTAGAACAGCCTTGTACATGGGGAAACCACTTGCTGGTGGAGTAAACCCTACTTGGTGGAACTTCCCCAGAAACAGCTAGCAACAGCACCAGCTTCTCCTAACTTTGAGACTTCTCAAGAACAAATATCCATTCCACTGAAAAAGGGCTATCTTCTGCCCAGACTTGGGATCTCATGAAATCAAAACAACATCTGCGATTCATCAAGAACCAACGTGGTCCAAACGCACTGTATCATTCTTTGGTGTAACCGCAGCATGGAGTGACAGCATGAGATGACTCATGGAATCCTTCCCTGTCTCAAAATCCACAAGTTGCACCATGCAAAACTGAAGAGAGGCTGTGCTGAGACTGGTCTGTGGAAATGGCTGGCTGGCTGGCTTCATGATCACTCTCGTGCAATTGGAAATGTTACCTACAAACATGAAGAAGACAAATTTTCGATTTATAATACTTTCTGCTGATACCTATGGGCAGGAAGGTGGGACTTTGCATAAGACCAGTGCTGTTCAGCATCTTTGTTGGAGACATGGACAGTGGGATTGAGTTGCACCCTCAGCAGGTTTGCTGATGACACCAAGCTATGTGGCGTGGTTGACAACGCTGGATGCCATCCAGAGGGACCTGGACAGGCTTGAGAGCTGGGCCCTTGTGAACCTCATGAAGTTCAACCAAGCCAAGTGCAGGGTCCTGCTCCTGGGGCACAGCAATCCCAGGCACAATTACAGGTTGGGTAGAGAATGGGTGGAGAGCAGCCCTGAGGAGAAGGACTTGGGGGTGTTCACGGATGAGAAGCTCAACATGAGCCAGCAATGTGTGCTGGCAGCCCAGAAAGCCAACCCCACCCTGGGCTGCATCAAGAGAAGTGTGGCCAGCAGGGCTGGGGAGGTGACTGTACCCCTCTGCTCTGCTCTGGTGAGACCCCACCTGGAGCACTGTGTCCAGCTCTGGAGTCCTCAGCACAGAAAGGACATGGACCTGTTGGAACGGGTCCAGTGGAGGGCCATGAAGATGCTGGGAGGGCTGGAGCACCTCTGCTGTGAAGACAGGCTGAGAGAGCTGGGGTTGTTCAGCCTGGAGAAGGGAGTGGAGCGACAGGAAAAGGGGTAACGGTTTTAAACTGAAGGAGGGTAGGTTTAGATTAGATATTAAGAAATTCTTTGCTGTGAGGGTGGTGAGACACTGGCCCAGGTTGCCCAGAGAAGCTGTGGCTGCCCCATCCCTGGAGGGGTTCAAGGCCAGGCTGGATGGGGCTTGGAGCAACCTGGTCTGGTGGGAGGTGTCCCTGCCCAGGGCAGGGGGTTGGAACTGGGTGAACTTTAAGGTCCCTTCCGACTCTAACCATTCTATGATTCTACGACTGTTCTGTTTGTTCTGTCTCTTTGGTGATTTGCCTTAAGGTCAGTCAACCAAGACACAGGGGTCCTTAGGATACTGAGGTGTTACCTGTAAAATACCAAGTTATGGACCAAACTGTCAGTGGCCTGCAGTTAGGACTCGGCCGTCTTTCAGTATTGATGTTTATCCCTGGACCAGTGCTTATTTTCAAATTTTCTGATGCTTTTAAAAAGTTTTTGCTGGCTTTTTCCCAGAATCAGGGAGGTGGCTTGGAAAGAGGTTTTGAAGGACTGGGTTGTTTTCTGTCAGATTAGAGAGTATTTGTATTCTTAAGATAGACATAAAATTAAGTTCTGCGTGTTCCCACCCTACAATAGTATCTTTGATTTCAAGGTACTGTCAAAGTGGTCATCATGGAGGTACCTAAAATACTTAGATTAAAGACTTCCAAGCTGTGGCTTTTAGACTGATGGCCCACACAACGCTTGTCGTTTGCTCTGGAAAGCGAACAGGCCATCTGTTTCCATTTTTCATCTGATATTCTATATGAGAGTAACAGTAGCTGGAGGAGACAATATGAAGAGCAGGCTCCGTGATATACGTCTGCAAAATGGGAAAGATGCTTTCCTACCTGCTACCTCTGGGTGGGAAATGTTTTTCTCATCCTGTGAAAATATTTAGATCCTAAAGATTTTCCCCCTTTTTTATCTATCCTACGTTAAGTATAAAGTTGAAACTATCTCCCCTTTCTCCCAGAAAAAAAAAAAAAAAGAAAATCATACCAAAAATGCTTTTTGAAGAGGACGAGGAATTAGAGAAGCCGGAGAGGAAGATTGAGAGAAATTAAGACGACCCACTTCCAGATCATACAGTGTCTGGTATACGTCCCTGTAGTTCCAGAGAGTCCTGAGCTGCCTGTTTAGTTTTCCTGGCTATTGTGGACCAAAAAGAAAATCTGTCCTGAACTTCACAAGCCTTTTGAGGAAACCTTTTTTTCCTTGAAGGGTTGAGAGGAATCGTTTTGACCAGTTCTGAGGGCTTCATGAATTGAAAATGATTCTCTAGTGCTTAATTTTAATGCAATTTATTGCCATGACAGCCGGTAGCCTGGCTATACCCATTCACGGTTGCGTGCCGTGAGTCACTGAAAATTGGGTGAGAAGGATGAGATACGATCTTTTTGAGTTCTGTTGCCATTAGCCTGACGTCGTGTATTGCTGATGTACCCCAAGGAGGTAGTATTTAAAAGGAGGGAGCGGAAAAACGGTAGTTTGATCTAGAACTAGTAAAACAGCGGTTTTGGGTTGGCTTTTTAAAATTAGGATTTTAAATCTAACTCCCCAAATGTAAATGCTTTCTCTCCTTTAATCTCAGATTTACGTTGTTTTGCGTGCGTGTATGGGGATCTTTTTCTGCAAGATCACTGCTAATATTGCGAGGGCAAAGCTGCAGCTCTGCTGCGCTGCTAAATCCATTAAAAATGCTTGCCTTCGGAGATTTACGACGTGTCTGTTTTAAACTACTTTGAGTTAAAACTTTGCAAACCCCAGTCATTAGGCCTGGTGGGAATTTGAACTGCCTCTTTGTTTCCGTAAGGTCTGTTCGCTAAGTTTGTGCCATTCTCTGAAAAGCTGTTTTTTTCTAAACAATGCTAATTTTTTTCCTCTATAAACCACTCACCACACATCCACTCTGTTTCCTAGGTAACTCGAGTACAGATTGAATTTCTCTCATATTATCTCTGTTCCTATATCATCTTTCTTACTTATTTTTAACCTCTCCTATCGTCTTTCTCAGCAATTCTTTCTGTGTGGGTTTTTTGCAGTTTTCCACGACCTGTTTTCCCCCCTTTTGTCCGTTTGCCTTTCTGAAGGGACTCATCAAAAGTTTCTTACGCAACGTTTCTTTTTATTTGAACATACGTGGCAGTGGAAATGCCAGATTGCTGTTGCCTATTTTGTGATACCTGTATTCCAGGGGGTGGTGGGTAGGTGTCTAAATGAGCTGTAATTGCTCTTGAGCACGAGACTGTTGCAAAAGGAGGGTTGTGCCCTGCGAGCAGGGTCCGAGCTTTGCGTGCGTGCAACTCCAGGATTCCTTTGGTCAGATCCTGCAAATCCTCAAACGACTGATCATTTTGGAAGGATGCCAAAGCGCGGGGAAAATGAAGTTGAAAGAGCAGCCTCTTTATTTATTTACTTGTTTATTTTCTTATTTTATTTAATAATTTTCAAAGAGAACTGACTATTTGAGCGATTTTCTTTGAAAGTAGCTTCTTGGGCACTTAAAAAAGTACATCTTGCTTATGAGCTGTGTGCCTTGTTGAGTCAGTGGGTAGCCTTTTCTAATGTAGCATTTATGGTGCCTCATCATTTGCTTTTCACAGAATCACGGGATGATATGGGGTTGGAAGGGGCCTCTGGAGATCATCTAGTCCAACCCCCTGCCAAAGCAGGTCCACCCAGAGCAGGTCCCACAGGAACGTGTCCAGGTGGGGTTTGAATGTCTCCAGAGAAGGAGACTCCACCACCTCTCTGGGCAGCCTCTTCCAGGGCTCTGCCACCCTCACAGTGAAGAAGTTCCTCCTCATGTTTAGGTGGAACTTCTTATGTTCAAGTTTGTGCCCGTTTCCTCTTGTCCTGTCCCTGGGCACCACTGAAAAAAAACTGGCAGATGTAGATGATTTTGTAGATGTTTTCCTTCGATCCCCTGGCTGGAGATTTGGTTGAGTTCTCAAACCTTTAAGTTGTTTGTAGGCAGCTGTATTAGCATTTCTAGCATGAGCAATTATGTAAATAGGTGTGTTCATTAATAGTCATCATAGTGTTTTCCCTGAATGCTTTCACAGCTGAGAGCAACATGGCTTTTTTATTTATGCGATCTACACAGCCAAGGAAGCCTAGAGTTTTTTTAACTTATTTCTACTTAGGCGTTCGACTCCTCTATCTTTGAGTAAAAGTTTAGGGATCTGGTCTATAATCTTTGAACTACAATTGCTTTAACATGTGCTCGACTGACTTAGTGTTCTTGAAGTTCAGCAAAACGCACATTTGCAGGTCCAGCCTGCGGTTGTGGTTGTGTTCATCGTGTAGTGGTGAATTAGTTGTTATTGAACCCTGTACTAGGAGCACTGAGCATGGAAGTCAATGAGCCACGTTTATATTGGCCTGCTCATCTTACAAGAGGAAGATTTGGGAAGTGGAGTTGATTATTGGTTTATTTTTTTATAGGTAAATAAATGTTTAATCTCGTGGTTTCAGGTTTCCAAAGGCTTATTCTGAATAGTTAGCAAAAAAAGGATTGTTTCAAACGCAGCAGGAGGGAAAATTGCTTCTCAAACGTTCGTAAGTGGTCACTGATTGCATAGACTTATTTCAGGCATATTTACATAATACGTATGGCTGTGCAGCTGAAAAGCTTTTATCGTTGATTTAGTACACGGCTCTGGGCATGGCCATCTCCCTCTGCCTCTGCTTCTGCCTCCGGAATTGTGGATAGCGATAGCGTAGAGCTCTGTGTATTACGTCTGTGCAGGGCTTTGGATGTAGAAACTGTGCTTCAGTGGTAATGTAAAAATGTCAACAATTAATGTCTTTCCTAATTAAAATGTAATCTCATTGCTTACCTGGCATCAGAGGCTACTCAGCCTTACTGGGTCTGTTGAATCTGCTTTGCATATAATGAATCTTATGCAACGTGTCCACTCCTCCCTTGCTTTCTGACGTAGATGCAGTTGTAGGTGAAGAAGAGACAGTAACAAGCCGGGAAAAACCAGCAGTTTCAGCACTGAGTGATTCCAGTTAAACCGCATAAATTCACCTGTATGGTTAGTACACATTATTTGGTAGTTACTGATGGTCCGTGTGCCCTTTTTGCTAGCAGAAGGTTGAATAATGGGACTAATTTATCCACTGGGAAGACCGCAATAACTTGTATTTTATTTTTATTTACTTTTTTGTAAAGGATAAAGGAGAAAACCAATTACATAATGGCAAAACAGCATATTAAATCAATGGTTCAGATTTCTTCCGTAGCACGTTAGTGTTTGGTGTCTGTGTCCTCCCTCCTGCCCTGGCTGACTGCATTTTGTATTCTGTACAGAAACCCTGGGTAATAAGTCGCTTTCAAAGTTTGCTCAAAGTATTTGATGGCAAAGAAATGATGATAATTTGATCAGTAGAATCCCTCGGTAGGATGATCTTGGGATTCCTGACCTCCAAATGGCTATTTGAGTCTCTAAGCAAGTCACATCTTGGATTTAGGTCATTAGTTTTCTTTTTAAGCTGACAATCTCGTCAAGCGGCTCCTTTTAAGCGCTGCTGCTCCCTAAGGGCAACCTTTCTGGCTGTCCTTGGAGCAAGTCACTTAAGACTAGACATGCAGCTTATGCCTCCTGACAGCCTTTTGAAACGCTGGGACTTCCAACAGCACACCTTTTTACAAGCTTGCTGTCTTCCTTCCTTTCTGAACAGGAGAGCAGTTAATGCTGCCTTTCATTTAGTTGAACGGCCGTGTTTCTGTTAATTCCCTTGTAACGGCTCCCAGTTGGGCAGGTTTTATATATTTATTTATTCTTACCTGAGTGATATTTTGATAAGAGCAGAGATGTGGCAGCAAGCTCTGCTGTTGCTTTAATTAGCTGTGCTCTCTGTCCATCCACCGGGTGGATTGTAAATCATTAAAATAGCTCCCTGGTAAGCACTCGGAGCATATTTCATCGGGGTTTCATTTTTTAATGCAGTCATGAGTGAGCCGTACGTTCCATAAGCACGTACGAGTGCTATGGCAACAAGAACTGGGAGGCTTATGAGAGAAGAGAAGGCTGAGGGGGGATCTGATCAACACCTATAAATCCTTCAAGGGTGGGTGTCAGGAGGATGGGGCCAGGCTTTCTTCAGTGGTGCCCAGGGACAGGACAAGAGGAAATGGGCACAAACTTGACCATAAGAAGGTCCATCTCAACATGAGGAGGAACTTCTTTGCTGTGAGGGGGGCAGAGCCCTGGAAGAGGCTGCCCAGAGGGGGGGTGCAGTCTCCTTCTCTGGAGACATTCAAACCCCACCTGGACACGTTCCTGTGGGACCTGCTCTGGGTGGACCTGCTTTGGCAGGGGGTTGGACAAGATGATCTCCAGAGATTCTTTCCAACCCCATGTGATTCTGTGAACTGCCTGGTATTCACTGAATTCACCCATCAGGCCCTTGTGATGGCAACAGCCAACAGTAGGTTTGGCCGTGTTTTCAGTGGGACACCTACTCGCGCTCCTGCTGAGGCAAATACATGTTTACCCCTTTAATCCAAATCTGCTGTGCCATTATCAATTCTTTTCCAATAATAGGAGGAGCAAGCTTTGATGGGTGCAGTGTCTTGCAAAACTTGTTTAATGTAAGAAAAGTACATCTGGGTAGCAACTTTACCGATGGGACATTAGCATAGTCAGATAAAGCCTGTGATGTTGGTAAGCTCTCTTTTACGTGCGTAAAACGGGGCTTGAACCACTTTTGTATCAGAGAGACATTGCTTTATGGATTTTTGTGTTCTATAGAAGGGACCAAGCTGTCTCTGGTCTAAGATTATATTTTGATTTTAGTCTGTTGAATTTCAAAGCTCTCGCTGACTTCGGAGGAAACAGGATTGACGTTATCTCTGCCGATAGGTTGGTCCAGCTCGTGCTGGTGTTCTGTGGCGTGGGTGAGCTGTAAATGCACATCCCTGTCCTGCTGCTCTCCATCCTGGGGAGAGGTAGGGTTAGCTCTTTCCATACTTGGTATTGGTTCATGCTGGGATGGCAGCAGCTGTTCACCAGCCCCAGCTGTTTATAGAATCATCATAGCATTCCAGGACTACAAAGATGATGTGCCTGGAGCATCTCCCTTATGAGGAAAGGCTGAGGGACTTGAGTCTATTTAGTCTGGAGAAGAGAAGACTGAGGGGGGATCTGATCAACGCCTATAAATACTTCAAGAGTGGGTGTCAGGAGGATGGGGCCAGTCTTTTTTCAGTGGTGCCCAGGGACAGGACAAGAGGAAATGGGCACAAACTGGAACATAGGAAGCTCCACCTAAACATGAGGAGGAACTTCTTTCCTGTGAGGGTGGCAGAGCCCTGGCAGAGGCTGCCCAGAGAGGTGATGGAGTCTCCTTCTCTGGAGACATTCAAACCCTGCCTGGACCCGTTCCTGTGCGACCTGCTCTGGGTGGACCTGCTTTGGCAGGGGTTTGGACTAGATGATCTCCAGAGGTCCCTTCCAGCCCCATAGCATTCTGTGATTCTGTGATATTCTGTTTCTTTTCAATGCTGTCTTAACTGAAGATGTCAACTACAATCATTACTAACCAGAAGATATTTCCTCACTGCACGCACTCCTCACCACAGCTGGTCAACAGCTGATTGGAGACAATGCATTGATTTTTCTTCATAAAAAATGGGAAGTTGCTGATCTTGGAAGATATTGGGACATTTAATTTATTAATGTTGTGAGGCAATCAAAGTTATGTAGATAGGAAGCTCTATCTGTAGCAACACAGTGGTGGTTTTTGCTGTGTTCCCTGTTGAAATATTGACTTACACTAAAAATGTCTTCTGTCCTAGAATCTTGCTCTGCAGAGATGACCATCTCTGTGAAGAGTATATTCGTTACTTGAAATGAAAAGGAATTGTCTGTCGGCACAGCCTTTTCATCTATTTTTCTTCTCCGACTGAGAAAGAATAAGCATAATCTCAGAGAAAATGACTCTCAGCAGAATTTACCATTAATTTGATTTCCTGGTGACACACGGCTTCTCATTCACCTCTCATTTGGTGCATGTCAGAAGCGAGTTTTAGGAAATTGAATTTTGCAAGTGTCTGTATATAGTGAGGAGGATTATTTTTCGAAGCAAAGTGTTGTCTAACTAGCTATTAACTGAAGCTTTTGGGTATTGTGTTCAGGTAAGTGAAAGCATCAAAGTGAAAACGTGAGATGTATTTTAAATGTGTTTGTACGGCTAAAGAGAGAGAGGATTTAGTATGCATTATTTAAATATCCCTTTAGCTTTTTATCATCAGTGTTCATTGCAGATTTCACTGTCTCATCCTGTATTTGAAGCATTAACGGGCGGAATAACCGAATGCTTGTGGATACTGAACTGGCATAAAGATGTACGAGTGATAATACCATAATATTATGTGGGAAGTAATTATTCCTATGCTCCTTGTAAAGAAAGTATGTGAGTTTTTGAATTGATTATGAACAAAAGGAAGAGGGGGAGGAAGGAGCTGAGGACCTGAAGCTGGTCTGTGCTGATACAACCTGATTAGACCAATATATGGTCTTCGTTGTTAAAGGTCACGAGAAGTGAGTGCGTGAACGGAGTAAGCTTTGACAGGGAAAAAAAGCGCTGACGTTATTATACCGAGATGGTCTGATTCCATTTGTTTTCTTTTCTACTTTTATTGATATGACACACAAGCTCTTAAAGCCAAAGGCTATCTTTCGTAATGCTTATATTTTGCTTGAGACAACAGGATATCTATCCATCTTACGATTCCACAACAGTCCAAATAATTAGAAGTCATAATGGAGTCATTATGCATAATATACTTTTACTGAAGTAATAAGTTTGTGAGTTACTTAATAATTTCTGAGCATGCAAGCGTTAAGTATCATTAATGTTAAACTTGGCCATTGTTCCTGCTTGCTCTAATGTTTTATTCATTATTGCCATTGTAACGAAAGCTTTTCTGTTGTTTCGGTTTTCTTTCTCTCTTAGGCCCAAAATGCACAGCAGCTCCATGAGAGGATCCAGTCTTCTAGTATGGATGCGAAGTTAGAAGCACTGAAAGACTTAGCCAACTACTCACGAGATATTACCTTTGCCCAAGAATTTATAAACCTAGATGGCATTTCCCTCCTAACACAAATGGTTGAAAGTGGCACAGAGTAAGTATCCTGCTTAAACTCTGACGTTCCTCCCCTATAGTGTGCTTTCATCCTCACTCCCCGAGTGCCTGAAGTATTTCTTTGTACAGCTTCTAAAATTATATAAAATAGAATATATTGTTATATATAAAATAGAACATCTGAAGAGTTCCAGGCTGCTATGGTAGTATTATATATTATAGATGAGAATATATTTTTTTTTAATTTCCCCTAGCAATGGGCTGGTGGGGACTGGGGGTGAGCAAAGTAGGAATTCACAAGTAACCCCTCTGTGCCACAAACTTTTGAGGAGACTGTGGTCCTAGTTTCTTCTCTACCCGTTGGAATTCAGATAAATCATTGATAGTATACTTAAAGGCTGATGTTTAAGTGACCTGAAAACTGTGTTTTAAATTTCGTGTTGCTGAGAATATGCGGAGCAAAACCCAGTGCTTACTTTATTTCCTTTTTTATTGTTCTAATTCTGGCTGGGATTTTTCAAAGGACAATGGTTTTTTGTCATGAACTTGAAAGCTGACCTCTGAGAAGAAGTTTGTTCTTTACTAGAACACCTTACTGGTTTTCATCACTGGTGAAATTCAGGACCGTGGTCCTGAGTAAGTGCGTGTTGGCTTAAATAGAGGGTACTACAGGAAAGTATCAAGGGGTTTGTTGTATTATTAAGTTATGTTCTAACAGTTGCTACTTCAAGCTTTCGCTTTTAAGTAAGAGCTACAGTGTTTTGCAGTCAGCGTCAACCTCTACTACACCTGAAATCAGCAATACCCACGCTATTTCCTGAGAGACAGAAAATGCTCTGAAAGTAGCTTTCTTAGTCGCTGGGGGTGTTCAGTCTCGTGGACCAGACTTCAAAAATCAATGGCTGAAATCAGTCCAAATCCTGTCTCAAATGTGCTCCTGTTCCTTTGGATTCAAGAAAGTAAATAGCGTTAGAGGGTAAAGCAAAAGTAGTAAGTGGGCTTTGAAATGGAACGCAAATTGTCTCTGATGGTCCTATGCAAGATATACGGGGGATTTTCCACTGCAGAATGAAGTACGTTTTAGAATCCGGTAGGCCCTATAATGGGAAATGTAAAAGCACACTCTCACTGATCCCTGCCTGTTACATGCTCAATGGTTTATTGGGCTTTGAATCCCTGTTGCCTAACTCTAGCTATATATTGGATTTCCAATAGCTCGTGGTTTCATCTTCAGTATTTCAGGGTTATGGCCTTTATTTTTTTGCAGTGATGTGGTCCGTGGCACATATTATGCCACTTAAAAAAAAATTAATGCTTCTAGATAGCAGATTTGTCACCTTGTCTTATGTTCATATCATGCTTGTTGTTCAGGGACCAAATTAAATTTAAAAACCAAGGGCAGGCTTAAGTTGATACACACATATGCACACAGTTACTGCACTAATCAAAAAATATACGGAATGAGCAGGCTCACACATGCCTGGGAAGATCAGGACATAAGCAAACTAAAAGTCACTGCCTCTGCAGTTTATTTGGTCGTGAATTTATGTAAGTTGAATGGTTTAACTTACTCTTCTGCGGAAGATATTTAAACTAAAGCACTTTTTTTTTTTTTTTTCTATTGAAACAGGCAGGGAACATTCACATATTTTTTTTTACAAGCATTTCTTTTAGCTGCATCGAGACTGAAGCAAGTGCCCTCCTCACCCTTCCGACGGGTCCATACTACTGTTTTGGAGCTGTGGGGTGGGCCAAGCTGTGGCAGGCTGGGCTGGATTAAAAATAACTATTTGGGAGGAAAAATCCTGAAGCCAGTGCCACTGTTAAAAGAACTGCTCTAGCAAATTACACCCTCGTAGCAACTCCTGGCTGAGGGTATAAGTTTTCAAACCGCACAGCGGGCTTGCAGACTAGACATGTGAGCAGATTCGATTGCCTTTTTCTTTTTTTTTTTTAAAGTGGCTCGCATTTGGAGGCATTTCAGAGATTTTTAGGACGCATTGATCGATCTACCTGTCTAATCTATTTATCAGCGTTTCTGCCCGTGGGGGGAGAAACTCCGTCTGGTTTTGGCGCTGAGCAAAGACTTGAGACTGTAAAAGCTTCCAGCAGCTTCACGCGTTGATGAACTCCCAGCACTCGCTTCAGTCTTGTTTTGTGTCCAGCAGCCTAGACGTTCTGCAGCTTTTGAGGGGGTCTGCGGGTCAGGTTTTTCCAAGTCTGGCTTTGCCAAGGCACTTGTAAAGCAAGGACATCTGTGCTGTGCTACACATTCCCTTCTGCTTTTACGCTGTGCACCCCTGGCCGGTGAGCGCGTATTTAACAGAACTTGAGATTTAATGAAAAGAGCAAATCCGAATATATACAGACTCGGCGGCCTAAGCCTGCCGCGGTGCTGCTGCTTTTCTTTCTCGTCCGACTTCAGGGGGTGTGTGGGAGGTGAAGAAGGGTAATGTGTGGAGGAAGGAGTGGGTCAAGGACAACCAGGCATTTGAGTGCCCTGAGCTGTCAAGGAAAAGCAACTGGAGTCAGTCAATTTTCCTCTTACCTCCTCTATTCCTGTTGTCGCTTGGACCCTCTGCAAAACCATTAATTAGAGGTCCCACAAGATGCTCGCTGAACAGGCCAAGCCAGCTGAAGGCCCCCTTGCCATTAGGTCCCACCCTGGGCTGTGTGCCCTCAGCATGGTGACCTCGTGGGCTGTGCTGCTGGCCAGGTCCCTCAGATGCTTCAAACCAAAAAGCCCTTTTCCCTCCTTTTCCCTGCCCCGGTACCTACCGCTTTCTTTTCCCCGGTGGTATTTTTAACTGATCATCTCAGTGTCCACAGGTGGACCTGTTCAAAGGATTATATTAGCATTACACAGTGGGGGTGGTAGGAGAGGAGGAATGAGCAGCCACAAGTTTCAGGGAAGGGCAGAAACTTCTTTGATGTCCCACTTTTAGAAGGCAATATATTTCTTAAAGATACCTTTAAGGTATATTTTGACTGTGGAGTTGTCTTACCCACCTTTGAGTTACTGCTGTTGAGCCAGCCTTGCTTGAATGAGGCTGTGACTCTCGTACAGCTGAGAGATCCCTCGTGGCTTGGTGCTGCCAAGAGATGCTCCAGCTCCCTGCCCTCTTCTCCCGTTCCTTGTGTGCTAACCCCTGCTCTCCAGCCCAGTCCCACCGCCTTCCTGGAGCTGGTTCTGGAGTCTGGATGCCTCACGAAGCCGCCCCAGCTTGTTAACGTGGTGGGGTGGCAAAGTACCCACTTCTGTTTTGCGGAGTTCGTTTTCTGCTCAGTTTGGGACTCGAAGAAGCGAGAGAGGAAGCGGGCGTGAGTGGATGCAGAAAAAGCCCTTTTATTGTGGCAGCACCCCATTGGCCCCAAGAGCATCACGGAGCCACAGCCTGAGAGCACCGTGGTGGTGTGAAATAGTGTGAGAAGGGCTGTCTCTGCTCTGGTGCTGCAGCCCGGAGACTGGCACTAAGACTCGGAGGGGATGTGACATACCCATGGGGTGGCTTCTGCTGCTCTGCAAGGAGCCCTCCTGTGTTCTTTCCCGGCTGCCTGTGGGTTAACGCAGCCGGGGACGGCCCTGCGTCAGTGAGCCCAGGCTGAGCGGTGCCTTTGTTCACACTGTGGTGCAGCTGTGCTAGAAATCAATGAATTTTGTTAATCCAAGCTTTATTCTCTTATTTTCCCCAAAGGGGCAGGCGGTGTTCATTAGAAGTACCGTCGTGCTCAGCGTAAGGACGCTCTGAGGTTTTCTTTGCGCGTGGAACTCGTGTTAGGGGCAGCTCTTCAGTTATAATTTGAGTGTGTCATTAAGTTTTAGTGCACAGCCTCTGGAAAGCAAGGCTCCAGCTTCTTATGGAACTTTCACAGCGGAAGAGGCCTATGCTTTATTTATAGTTGGCTTTATTAATTGGGCTACTTACTCTTTATTTCAGTGAAGCCGATGACTATAAAAGTACAGTGATGAAAGTAAGAGAATGTAAATCCCTGGTTAGGGCTACAAAGATGATGAGGGGCCTGGGGCATCTCCCTTATGAGGAAAGGCTGAGGGACTTGGGGCTTTTTAGTCTGGAGAAGAGAAGACTGAGGGGGGATCTGATCAACACCTATAAATACTTCAAGGGTGGGTGTCAGGAGGATGGGGCCAGTCTTTTTTCAGTGGTGCCCAGGGACAGGACAAGAGGGAACGGGCACAAACTTGAACACAGGAAGTTCCATCTCAACATGAGGAGGAACTTCTTTGCTGTGAGGGTGGCAGAGCCCTGGCAGAGGCTGCCCAGAGAGGTGGCGGAGTCTCCTTCTCTGGAGACATTCAAACCCCGCCTGGACACGTTCCTGTGGGACCTGCTCTGGGTGGACCTGCTTTGGCAGGGGGTTGGACTAGATGATCTCCAGAGGTCCCTTCCAACCCCATGTGATTCTGTGGGTTTCTAGTTACCTCTGCTTCATTTTGTTGGTGGTGAAAAGAAGTAGTAATATAAGAAGTTGAGAAGAACTAAGAGTGTTTCCTAGTATTCCTGAATATTGAAGAAGACTAGAATGCATTAGAGAATAGCCTTCCCAGTTTCTTGCTGTCAATATTGCTTAAAAAATAAAAAATTGAGAGGGTTGGTGTTAGCTTAAAAAATAAAAAATTGAGAGAGGGTTGGTGTTGTGAGGGTTTTTTGGTTCTGTTTTGTTTTGGGTATGTTTTCAAAAGTGGTTTTGATACTGTGTGTAGTTACCATAATTTGGGCCAGATCCCCTTAAGTGCCTGCTGCTTAGAGCAGATGAACTGTAGACATGGTAGGACAAAGCCGTAGGGGCAGATATTAGGGTGCAGGGGCCCTAGTGAAGCCGAGAGTGCATCTTATCCCTGTGAATGTATTCATCTCAGCAGTGGGGGAACGCGTCTTAGAAACTGTCCACACGCATCTCAGTCCTGTTGATTGAGATGGCTCATCTTTGTTTTCTCCTTCAGGCTCATTTTTGCTTTCAGAGCATGCTATGAGTCTCCTATTAATTGAAGGGGGAAAAAAAATAAAGGAAAAAAAGAAAAGAAGCTGTTCTTATGTTTATTTTTATAGTTCGGGTGACCTATAAATTATTAGAGACTGCAAGACAAGTTAGGTCATGAAGAACAAGTAAATGCTGATCCTATTTTATAATTACCCATGATGTCTGATCATTTCTCAGACTCTGTGCATCTGTATCTCCAAAGAGGGGTGTGGGCCAGCACGCACAGTTATTTTCCTGTTCAGAGACTTTTCAGAACAAGATTTCTGTAGCACTTCTAATGCTAATTTTTTGTCTGAAGCCCAGTTCGTGCCTCGTTAAGGGGAGTGGAATGCGCAGTCTGTGTGGTTGGATGTACAGACAGTGTAAAAGGGGTGTGCAAGGGGGCACTGCTTCTGCTCTGTGCCCTAATGCAATGTCCTAAAATGATACAGAAGGAGAACAATGCTAGAAAGTCCTCGTTACCCTAATGACGGATGAGAAATGTGTTCAGGAACCAAACTGGAGGCCCTGGTTCTCTTTAACATCTTTATCAATGATCTGGACGAGGGGATCCAGTGCACCCTCAGTAAGTGTGCAGACAACACCAAATTGGGTAGGAGTGTTGATCTGCTGGAGGGCAGAAAGGCTTTGCAGAGGGATCTGGACAGGCTGGATGGATGGGCCGAGGCCAGTGGGATGAGGTTCACCAAGGCCAAGTGCTGGCTCCTGCCCTTGGGTCCCACCAACCCCCTACAGGCTGGGGACAGAGTGGCTGGAGCTGCCTGGCAGAAAAGGACCTGGGGGTGTTGGTCGCCTGTGGGCTGAAGATGAGCCAGCAGTGTGCCCAGGTGGCCAAGAAGGCCACCAGCATCCTGGCCTGTGTCAGGAACAGCGTGGGGAGTAGGACTCGGGAGGTGATGGTCCCCCTGGACTGGGCCCTGGTGAGGCCCCACCTCAAGGGCTGTGTCCAGTTTTGGGCCCCTTCCCACAAAAAAGACCTTGAGGGGCTGGAGTGGGTCCAGAGAAGGGCAAGGGAGCTGGTGAGGGGTCTGGAGCACAAGTCTTGTGAGGAGAGGCTGAGGGAGCTGGGGGTGTTCAGCCTGGAGAAAAGGAGGCTGAGGGGAGACCTTCTGGCTCTCTCCAACTCCCTGAAAGGAGGGTGT
>VXAK01028229.1:120550-153130 GCA_013399435.1 Arenaria interpres
GAGTGGCAGAGCCCTGGCAGAGGCTGCCCAGAGAGGTGGTGGAGTCTCCTTCTCTGGAGACATTCAAACCCCACCTGGACCCGTTCCTGTGGGACCTGCTCTGGGTGGACCTGCTTTGGCAGGGGGTTGGACTAGATGATCTCCAGAGGTCCCTTCCAACCCCACAGCATTCTGTGGTTCTATGACTTCAGAAAACAGTTTTTATTACTGATTTAACCCTTTTCATTTACTGTGGGGAAAAAACCCAACCAAACCACAGTTCTTTACAAGGAATTTTCCAACCAGATTCAACTCAGAACTTAAGATGCGGTGTGTTCGTACAGGTTCTAAAGATGGGAAAGTTAACTTCACTAAAGTGATATCAGAAGCAGTAATGGAAGAAATATATCCTGTGGCAAAGATCTCTTAATGTTAGCGGAGTGTGTCAGAGTAAAGACTTTAAATTAAAATTTGGCTAGAAAATTGCTACCACTGAAGTACAAATTTACTTTTGTTGCCAAAACTGAAAGAAGAGTCAATTTTGAAAAAAGCGTTAGATATTAATGCTCGGCTTTGGTCATTAAAAACGATGGATGATATTTTTAAGAAAAATTAGTGTAATTGATCTGGGGTTTGGACTCTTTTCCAGACAGTCTAGATAGATTATGATGATGTTATCTTTCATGAGGTACGAGGTCAAGCCCAGAATGCCTTATTTGCTAGAGGAGCCTGCTAAGAAGTATATGAAGAAACTTGCTAAAACGACTTTAAATTGGTCTACTCTGGGAGTGACTCAAAAGAGTTGTCTTTGTCTAACCCTATCAACATTGGAATGGGCTGCCCGGGGAGGTGGTTGAGGCACTGTCCCTGGAGGTGTTCAAAAGACGGGTTGATGTGGTGCTGGGAGATAAGGTTTAGTGATGGTGTTGCTTTTTGTTTGTTGTGTGGGTGTTTATTTTTGTCAAAATTAGGTTGACAGTTGGACAAGATGATCTTTAAGGTCCCTTCCAACCTAGAAGATTCTGTGATTCTGTGAACACCTTTTTCCCTGTGGGTTGTATAGTAGCTACAGAAGAAAGTATTGTTTACACCCTTGTTAATGGCTTGTCTGTTGTGTCTGGCGCTTCCATAGGTTTCCCTGGACAGTGACCCAAATTAAAAACCAAAACAAAAGAAATAAACAAAAGCAGTTTCCCCGAGTAACTGTGAAAACCAAAACTGGCCAGAAAGTAACTGGCCTCACTGGTGAGGCCTCACCTCCAATACTGTGTTCAGTTCTGGGCCCCTCACCACAAGAAGGACATCGAGGTGCTGGAGCGTGTCCAGAGGAGAGCCACCAAGCTGGTGAGGGGTCTGGAGAACAAGTCCTATGAGGAGAGGCTGAGGGAACTGGGCATGTTTAGTTTGGAGAAGAGGAGGCTGAGGGGAGACCTCATTGCCCTCTACAACTCCCTGACAGGAGGGTGTAGAGAGGTGGGGGTTGGCCTCTTCTCCCAAGGGAATAATGACAGGCCCAGAGGAAATGGTCTGAAGTTGGGGCAGGGGAGGTTTAGGTTAGATACTGGGAAGAATGGCTTTCCTGAGAGGTTGGTCAGGCCCTGGAAGAGCCTGCCCAGGGAGGTGGTGGAGTCACCATCCCTGGAGGGATTTAAGAAACGTGTAGACGTGGCACTTCAGGGCATGCTCTAGTGCCTGAGATTGTGGGGCTTTTTTTTGGGTGTGTATGGTTGGACTCAGTGATCTCAAAGGTCCCTTCCAACTATGAAGATTCTGTGATTCTGTGAAAAACCAGAATTGAAGGTGGTGGACGAGAAAGGGATGAAGGAGAAGAATAGAGCAGTTAGAAGAGAAACAGAAGGACAAAGAATGACAGAAATAGAGGGAAGAGAGAGAGGTGTGTCCTGACCTGCCGTGCGGTTGGGAGACGGAACAACACAGCCCTGAACGGGGCTCTGTGAGCAAGGGGCAAATCTAAAGGAGCATCTTTGGACCGTGTCTCTCTGGCAGCAGCCTACAGCTTTATTCTCACTTGCTTCTGACCTTTTGACAGGCCACTTGCTTTGAGGTTGCTGATGGGCTTGCTCAAGTGGTTGACAGGATGGATAAGGCAGCTCAGAAGTTTCTGCTGGCTGAGGGGGAACTTAGCAATCAAGTGCTTATGCCCTTTGAAGCTGTCTTTTGTGTTAAACGGAAGCCAAACTGGAATGGAGAGGCATTAATCTGAGCTTTTTTCTTGAATAGTTTTCTAACTTAAAATGTAGAAGCTGGAGGAGACCTCCAGGGGAACCTCTGACTGCTTCTAATGACTAACTGCTTGGTGTTGGATGCCAGTCTCCTTCCCTCCCATCCTTTGGGTACAGAGAGGCTGCTAATCCAACTGCCGTGAATAAAAATTGACACTTTTGAGGAGAGCTTTGTTCCTTATCATAGGGGAAAACAACATTATTTGAAAGATCTTCCTGAGGATATCCAAGATTTTCTCAAGACCCTTTTCTTGCTTATGACAATAAAGTTTATTTCCAGCTTCCAGAGTTGTCTAAAGGATTTGAATGCCCAGTTCTTAGAAAACGTCATGGTGAATTGGATATCAAAATACATTAGGCAAATTCAGTGCTCCCATCTTCAGTTCCCACAAGAAGAGAAATAAATTTTATAGTATTGCTTGTAATACAGTTAAAGATATCTCTTGGAATTATTTATATAATTGCCGTTTCATAACTCTGTGATGAAGAGTCTTAACCTTGATGAATTGTTTACTCTGCCTTCTAAAATGTACCGTGCAGGAGCAGGGGGCGGCGGGAGGGAAAGCGTCTCTGTGTCTCACAGCTGCCAGTTGGGTTTTCCGTAGTCAAGTAAAACTCTGGTTTCTTGCTTGAAAAGGAGATGCCCACTTCAAAATTTTACTCTGCATTAGGACTTAACAGAGGAGAACGTGGACAGAAAAATCTGTTTCTGACATCAAAATGATCCAGGCAAATAACTAATGAACATAAATAACCACCGCTCAGAAAATTAGGTCTGTTTCCTTCAAGGTTCCTTCCCTGTGTGGGTTTTGGTGGTGGTGGGGTTTATCTTGTTTGTGTTTTGGTTTTGGGTTTTTGTTTTTTCTTTTTTTTTCTTTTAATTTTTGTTTCTTAACTTTTGAATTCTCTCATTTAAGTGATGCTGAAGCAGGAAGAAAACTCAGATGATGTTGTCGAGCTTGTTACCTGTTTCTTATCTACCCTCGCTTCGCATGTTTAGCTCCTGTCTCGGCAGAACAGTGGGGTTGGATGTGTAAAGGCATTCTGATTCCTGATTTCCCTTGAAATCTGTTGGAAGTTAAGCACCCAGCCGCTATTTTTTGCTGTGTGGGTATATATCTCCCCATACGACTATGCAGATATTAAGGCTACAGGTATTTTGCTAAACAAATAGTTTTATCCTGAATGAGACACATCCATGTGACAGATTTTCATGTGAAAATGCAAAGCATTAAAGTTCTTATTTCTGGAGGAGGGGTTGCATTTCTGTGAGCTTGCATTATTTTTTGATAAATGAGTGCAGGATTATTTTTGGATGCTGAAAGCCCTCCCTGCACATGGTGCTCAATAAGCAGAGAACAGCAAATAACACAAATTTTAACTCCTGTTGATTGATTCTTGTCTCTTTTTATTTATTTATTGTATTTTTTTCACATCCAGAACTTCCCAAGTATGGTAATAGAATTTCTTTCTAATCTAATTTTGTTCCCTCTGGAACTGGCAAGCCTTATTTATCAGGGTAGACAAGCCTATTATTTCTGGCCAGACTTCATGCTTCTGCAAGGTGGTTATGAACGTAGCTTGACACACAAGTCACCTAGCAGATGTCTCGCAGGTATGTTCAGTGTGGTATGTCCTAGCCTTTTAAACACACAAGCCAGCTTCATACCTTGGTTTTTCATTCATGATTAGAAGATGTTTCGGTCCAGAACCAGAAGAATAAATAGATTCAAGGCAGCTTGTCCTAGGCTAAGGTTTCAGTTATCTGTACTATTAGGTTTCTGCAGACCCCTGGTATGAATGGGTCCCACTGAGGCATTTGCACGGCCACGAGAAATATCATGGGAAGGAGCTGCTACACCAAGAATAATTCATGCATCTCAGGGCTTCTAAAGAGGACGACGACCATAGTCTGACAAGTTGGGATGCAGCCTGGACATACTGTATTCCTGCTGTGCAGTTGATCCACGGGTTCTTGATGACCGTGAGGCATTTGGAGTTGCGTTTGGCTTATTGTGTGAGCAGGGCAAAGTTGCTCTGTGCACACACTGCCTGAATTGTGGACCTTCGGGGCACACTTCTGGGGGTGTTGGTTGCCTGTGGGCTGAAGATGAGCCAGCAGTGTGCCCAGGTGGCCAAGAAGGCCACCAGCATCCTGGCCTGTGTCAGGAACAGCGTGGGGAGTAGGACTCGGGAGGTGATGGTCCCCCTGGACTGGGCACTGGGGAGGCCCCACCTCGAGGGTTGTGTCCAGTTTTGGGCCCCTTCCCACAAAAAAAGACCTTGAGGGGCTGGAGCGGATCCAGAGAAGGGCAACGGAGCTGGTGAGGGGTCTGGAGCACAAGTCTTGTGAGGAGAGGCTGAGGGAGCTGGGGGTGTTGAGCCTGGAGAAAAGGAGGCTGAGGGGAGACCTTCTGGCTCTCACCAACTCCCTGAAAGGAGGGTGTAGCCAGGGGGGGTCGGTCTCTTCTCCCAAGTCCCAGGCGATGGGACAAGAGGAAATGGCCTCCAGTTGCCCCAGGGGAGGTTCAGATTGGAGATTGGGAGAAATGTTTCCAGGGAAAGGGTTCTTAATCCTTGGACTGGGCTGCCCAGGGCAGTGGTTGAGGCCCCATCCCTGGAGGGATTGAAAAGCCGGGTTGACCTAGTGCTTAGAGACATGGTTTAGTGATGGTTTTGATCAGAGTGAGGTTGATGGTTGGACGAGATGACCTGAAAGGTCCCTTCCAACCTGGACCATTCCATGGCTCTATGACATCTGGCAGCTCTGGCTGCAGTGCATCAGAAAGCAACTGGATGACCATTAGCAGAGGTAGGGTAGGGTAGAACAGTGCTTCTGAGATACGGCTTGTTACTTTAAACAGCACAATGTGCATCATATACGAATGTAAATATTGCTTGGTCTCAGGATTTGCAGGCAGCAGATATTGGAAGTCCAGAGTAGAAAAAGGCCAGTGGAGTTGCTTCTCTCCTCCTGTTCTCTGTGCATCCATGGACTCGTTCTTTATTTTCTGTAAAGTCAATATGTATTTCCTGAATTGAGTTAATGTTCAGCATAGCTGAATTGGGGTTAATGCAAACCAAACAGCACAGCAAACAGCAGTTCTGCAGTAGATTAGAAGAGAAATCTGTCCCTCTTCCCTTGCCGTCTCCAACCAAAGTTGCAGAAAGGGTGTTTTGCTCCGTCAGTACCACTCAAAACGTCACAAGTGCAAAACAGTGTCGGTGTCCACGTGTCCGTATCTAACTGTGCATTTCACAGGCAGCGAGGCAGCTTTTCCATACGCAGGGAATGCCTCTCTTCCTCCAAAAAGGAGAACGATGCCAAGGTCTAAGCAAGCATCCAGGATCAGAAGCAGTGTAATCCCTTTAGTGGCTTGTAGCACGAGCACCGAAGAAGCACGTAGACTTGAAGTTTTCTGGAAGGAATGCGTCAGGCTTGAGACAGGGCCACTGTAGTCTGTTCCTTGGCTGTGAAGAGCAAATAGCTGTGGTGACACGACGTTTCTTCCGTCTGACTGTGCTTCCTCGGGTACCTTTCAGCTTGGCTGTGCTGGTATCGGTGCATTGAAGGGAAACCCAGGCAGATCTCGCTTCCCACGTCAGCAGAAGGCAAGCTTCTTCCAGGGAGGCTGTGTCCAAGGGCTGGGTAGCACGTGGAAGAACACACGTTGCCACATCTGGCTGCAGAGCTGTGTGGGCTCTGCAGATGTGGGTGAGCGTGCAGCGTGTCCTTGCCACACTGCAAAAAAAGCAGGGGTCAGGTCTAGTTTTGATTATTC
Source organism: Arenaria interpres (assembly GCA_013399435.1). Lineage (NCBI taxonomy): Eukaryota > Metazoa > Chordata > Aves > Charadriiformes > Scolopacidae > Arenaria > Arenaria interpres. The sequence continues at coordinate 126,555 of VXAK01028229.1, forward strand.
TGCCCTTTACTTGTGGCAGCTTGCAGTGAAAGTGAAGCTTATTAATGCGTGACTACTTAAGGAAGACTGGACTCTAGACAGAGCTTGGGAACCAGTTGTGCTGATACATGATCATCAACAAGAGCTTTAATTTGTAACCTGGAAAGAGCTTTCAGTGATGTTGGTACCAGCAAGGGAGGGGGCATAAAAATATACATATTTTGCTAGAGTGTGTTTTACCAGAGAGCTAGATGGAAATTTCTTTATTCCAGCAGTTGAACGTACGTATTTGTTTAGATAATACCGGCTGCACAGATGTCTGCTGGAGAGAATGAGGAGTATTCTCTTTGTCCTCTCAGAGGTTTTCCTCACAAAAAAAAATATGTAACTGTTCTAGTTCTTTAATGTTGATTTATCGTGTTCATAATGTAATGTTGAAGCATGCATTTTGGTGGTACAGTGATTTGTTCCAGCTGAAGGATCTGTGTCACACTGTCCTTTGAAGGTATCTGCAGTGCCTGGTTGATTGCTTTCAGGCATTTACTGATACCTGGCATGTGGACAGGACTACTTTTACTCTAATGCCTTTCTAAGTCACGGCCAAGTTTTAATTTCTTCCCTTTCCCTGTTTCCATAACCAGATGTAAATTCTCTACGTTTTTGAATTTGTAGATAGCGAGCTATGTCAACAAATTTGCGTCGGACATCTCTATCTTGCAACGGTCGCTAGCAATCCTGGAGTCGATGGTGCTCAATAGCCATGACCTGTACCAGAAGGTGGCACAGGAGATCACGATTGGGCAGCTAATCCCACATCTGCAGGGGTGAGTGTCTTCAACTGCCACCTGATACGGTGGATCTTATTTTATTTTTTTTCCCCCCTCAAAATGAGGACAGCATTTGGAACGAGTGGTATGAAGAATGGCAACTTCCTATGACTCTTCCATCAGCTCTAAGTGGCTGGATGACTGATAACCAGCTGTCTGGAGTTGCTTGTTCATTAGTTTTTTTTATATTTTTATCTATTTTTGTTTCCACACTAAGCTACCTGTGTAGTTGGAAGTGGGGAATGATAAGAAGAGCACCCTGTAGTGGTGAAATGCATAACACCATTAGCATACAGATGGGGGGTGGGTTTTGCTTGCCAGCCTCTGGGAAGTGTGTAAGACAAAAAATGGTCAACTTTTGCTGAAGGGATATTTGAAAATGGAGAGGCTTTTTCTTAAATGGTGAACCATGGTGGTTAAATGGATGGAAACTGCCTCTTGTGGCATAGGGTAATGTATTGTGTATAGCGTATAGTTAGGCTAGCCTACCAGCTGGGGCATCTTCCACCCGTCTGAGAAGCTGTTAATACCAGCAGATTCATCTCCAGAACATTTTAGGGAAGACTCTTCTTCCTACCTGTAGCTGTTGGGCATCTGGCAGAAGGAGCTGATTGTCTGGTCTTCTGCTGCGATCAGTGGAGGGTCAACAGCACTTCAAGGGTGTGATTCATTCCACCTTTCTTGAATGCTGAATCTCCCTCTGGAACATCTTATCTCTTAAAAATGGAGACAGCCGGGTCATGACCGACTTTGACTTCTACATGGTTAATATTAAATGCAAACAGTCCCTCCACTTCTGCCCGCAGTAATGCAACTGGAAGATCAATTTCTAGAGCTTGTGCGTATTCATGTTCTTCTATTTAATTTTATGATTTTGTTCCAAACAGGACAGACCAAGAAATCCAGACATACACCATTGCGGTAATAAATGCACTTTTCCTTAAAGCACCGGATGACAAGCGGCAGGTAAGTTGCTGGGTCTCTTCATAGTTGGGTCTCTATGTTGTATCTACATATCTGTAGGAAAAGTGTGTCGTATTCATACCTGCGGTTGCCCCAGTCACACTTTTCCTGCAGTTAATTCAAACTTGTTCTGTTGTTTCGTGCTGTTATATCGTTAATTTTGAGGGAGCTACCTCCATCTTGCCCCAATATTAGTGGGGATTAAGCATTCTTCCGTGCTTTTGGAGTTCCCTGTAACCTCACATGAACCATATTGACTGTGGCTGGCTGTAGTATTTATTGTATTGAACTCTTTGCCAGCACAGCTTGTAAAACCAGGCTATTTTTTGGTAAACTCTTCCTCCCCCTGCCCTGCCCCGCCCCGATATTTTAATAAAAATTGCTTTGTTTTTGAAAATGGAAGTATCTTGCCAGGTAAGCATTTCGTGACTTTTATAGTGTATTATTTTAAGTAAACTTTACTGCCAGAGATCAGAAGTCTCAAAAAGAAATACTTCAAGATTGTGAGCTGCTGTTAAATGAGGATGGAATGTGATGTGTTATGAAATAGAGATGCTTTATCCATGTTTATGAAGTCATTAGCCTGTGTTAAAACAGATTAAGTCATTCATTTCTTTAACATTTCTGTCACCAAGGAACAGCGATGATAGTTCTTGTGGTGACACATTGTTAGTGTCCAGAACTAACAGTTCACTGAGAGCTGATGATCAGCTCTGACAAAGACTTTTTCAATACTGGAGATTGTTTAAACAAACGTCAAAGCCATTATGGGTAATTGTTCTTTTTTTGCTTCAAAAATATTTCAAAAATTGCAAACGGGGGAAAGTTAAACCATGGTTTAATTATTTTATTTTTAAAAAAGCCTTTTTTCCCCATTCCTTTTTTCCTTCTCCCTCCAATACACTCTTCAGTTATTAAGAGAAGAGGGCACCTAATAAAAAAAAAAAATTGAAATAAAAACGCTCTTTCAGTTTTGGCCTAAATCTATGATGGGTCCTTGTAAAAAACAAAACAAAACAAAGATTTCATTTTTTACACTTTTAAATAGTTGCTACTGCTTGTGTTTCTGTGAAAAGTATGCTTTAGTGGTATTAGAAGTCAAGAGACAGTGTCAGATGTAGGTAATATTTTAACAATAATCAGTGGGTACGTATTCCTGAATATGCTGGGAGTGTTTAGTTTGAGGAAGAGGAGGCTGAGGGGAGACCTCATCACTCTCTACAACTACTTGAAAGGACGCTGTAGGGAGGTTGGTGCTCGTCTCTTCTTGCAGGTAATTAGTGACAGAATGAGAGGGAATGGCTTCAAGCTCCAACAGGGCAGGTTTAGACTGAACATCAGGAAAGAATTTTTCACAGAAAGAGTGGTCGGGCATTGGAACAGGCTGCCCAGGGAGGGGGTTGAGTCCCCATCCCTGGATGTGTTTAACAGTCGCTTACCTGTGGTGTTGGGGCTTAGGGTGTAGGGGAGAGCTTTGTAGAGTAGGGTTGATGGTCGGACTTGATGATCCCAAGGGTCTCTTCCAACCTGGATGATTCTATGATTCTGTAATTCTGTGACAGTACCCCAGGGTATTCCCAGCAAGTAAAACTGTATTTAACCAGCAGTAGACCATGCAGACTTCGTTTCACCTGTGGTACCTGCTGCTGTGACATAGAATTGTTAGTCGTGAAGCTTCTGATCATCAGAATTTAATGATCTGCTTTGTCTTGGAAGGCTAAGAGCTCTGACGCTTGCAGAAAACTCCTTTCAGCCTTGAATAACACAATAAGTAGTCAGAACCTGTTAGGTTTCTCTTTATATCTGTCTTGCGGTTAATTAGTAAACCATACATTGAAGAAGGTAGGTGTCCATTAGCTTCATAGTGACAAATGATGAGGAGAAGGCTGAGCTACTTAATGCCTTCTTTGCCTCAGTCTTTAGTAGTAGAGTTGGTTGTTCCCTGAGTACCCAGACCCCTGAGCCAGCAGGCAGGGGCAGGGAGCAGAATGAAGCCCCTCTAATCCAGAGGGAGGTGGTGAGGGACCTGCTCCAACACCTGGACATGCACAAGCCAGGGGAGCCAGGTGGGATCCCCCTAAGGGTACTGAGGGAGCTGGGGGAAGTGCTCATGGAGCCACTTTCCATCATTTACCAGCAGTCCTGGCAAACTGGAGAGGTCCCAGCCGACTGGCTTCAAGCAGATGTGAGGCCCATCCACAAGAAGGGTCAGAAGGATGATCCGGAGAACTCCAGGCCTGTCAGTCTGACCTCGGTGCCTGGGAAGGTGATGGAACAGACCATCCTGAGTGCCATTATGCAGCGCATGAAGGACGCCCAGGTGATCAGGCCCAGCCAGCACGGGTTCACGAGGGGCAGGTCCTGCTTGACAAACCTGATCTCCTTCTATGACAAAGTGACCCGCTTGCTGGATGAAGGAAAGGCTGTGGATGTTGTTTACCTGGTCCTTTAGCAAGGTCTCCCACAGTATCCTCCTGGAGAAACTGGCTGCTCATGGCTTAGATGGGGATACTCTCCACTGGGTTAAAAACTGGCTGGAGGGCCGGGCCCAGAGAGTGGCGGTGAACGGAGTCAAATCCAGTTGGCGTCCAGTCACGAGTGGTGTCCCACAGGGCTTGGTACTGGGACCCGTTCTCTTTAAGGTCTTTATCAATGATCTGGATGAGGGGATCGAGTGCACCCTCAGTAAGTTCTCAGATGACACCAAGCTGGGTGGCAGTGTTGACCTGCTGGAGGGTAGAAAAGCTTTGCAGAGGGATCTGGACAGGCTGGATGGATGGGCCAAGGCCAATGGGATGAGGTTCAACAAGGCCAAGTGCTGGGTCCTGCTGTTTTAGGAGGGCTGGCACGATGTGGATGCCTGCACTGCAATTAAGGAAAGGATTAAAATTGGTGCTGGTTTCTGAATTCCTTCCTCTCCTTTTTTCCTTTCTTTTTTTTTCTATTTCTGTATTGCAGAAAGCCAAAAAGTTCAAGGTTTTTCTTTTTAATGAGGACTCCCTGGTTGCTTTGCTTCCTCTGCCGCTGCCAAGGACCAAATCATCTAGAGAAACCTAGGTTATTTAAAAAAAAAAAAAAAGTCTTTATCAGAAGAGAGCGCAGAGTTTGGGCTTTTAAAAGATACTTCGAATGTTTTAAACACTTCTTTTGGCAATCGTCTGCGTTTTTGCAGGCAAGTTGCTACAGGAAATTTTTGTCAAATAATTCTTACTCTCATCTGTGATGACAATACTTACTTTAGAATAGGCAGCTGATATATAACATAATATTATAGAGATATGTAATATCTGTATCTATAATATATAGCAATAATATAATATTATAGAGATAATACTCTCCAAAAAATAATATAAAGGAATTCCCCCTTTTTTGCCTTGAATGCAGAAAGGTTTACCTGATGTTCTTTACTTGTCCATCTTTCGGCAGTGAATAAATATAATGTGACAAAACCAGCTAGTCTGTTCCCTGTGACATGAAGTCTATCCTGTGCCTGGCACTCCCCCTGCAGCTCAGTTGTGCCTTTCCAGAAGCGGCAGAAGGCTCTGGATCCTTCATTCCTTTGCTGTTCCGTGCAATTGAAACACGTTCAGCCAGAAAAAGCCCACAAACTAAAGTGGAATTTCTCTTGTCCTTCTTCCTTCCTTATCATTCCCATGTTCTGTTGCAGTACCCGTTATCTAGTATAAAGAAAACATTGGATATCCACAGCTGCCTCCTGTCTCGCAATTAGAATTGTTTTATTCCTGCAAGCAAGTTCTCACCCTTAGCACTTGCTTTATTTACGTTGTTTCTACAGCCACGTTTCAGCAATCCAGTTCTTTGGATGTTTTATGTAACGGCCTTTGCTGTTTTCTAGTTTCTTGATTGTTATATCACAGAATCCCAGAATGCTCTGGGGTTGGAAGGGACCTCTGGAGATCATCTAGTCCAACCCCCTGCCAAAGCAGGGCCACCCAGAGCAGGTCCCACAGGAACGTGTCCAGGTGGGTTTGAATGTCTCCAGAGAAGGAGACTCCACCACCTCTCTGGGCAGCCTCTTCCAGGGCTGTGCCACCCTCACAGGAAAGAAGTTCCTCCTCATGTTTAGGTGGAGCTTCTTAGGTTTAAATTTGTGCCTGTCCCTTCTTGTCCTGTCCCTGGGCACCACTGAAAAAAGCCTGGCCCCATCCTCCTGACACCCACCCTTGAAGTATTTATAGGTGTTGATCAGATCCCCCCTCAGCCTTCTCTTCTCCCGACTACAAAGCACCAAGTCCCTCAGCCTTTCCTCGTAAGGGAGATGCTCCAGGCCCCTCATCATATACAAGTAACCAGTACATACTCTATATATTACTCTTCAACTCTCGCAGACATCAGCAGGAGATTTTAAAAATGTATTTCTCCTGAAGGTGAATGATGTTTTTGATGTGGTGCCAACTGCACAGAATCACAGCGCATCCTAAGGATGTCCTTAAGCATGTGCCAGTGTTGATGTGATTTGTTGGGCTGTTATGTGAGGCTGTGATACACAAGCTCTGTTTCCAATCAATGATCTACTAATTCCAGACATTACCCCTTTGTGTGCATCTAAACAGTGTCTAAATAGCAGTGTACAATCATAGAATCATACGATGGTTAGAGTTGGAAGGGACCTTAAAGATCATTGAGTTCCAAGCCCCCTGCCCTGGACGGGGACACCTCCCACCAGACCAGGTTGCTCCAAGCCCCATCCAGCCTGGCCTTGAACCCCTCCAGGGATGGGGCAGCCACAGCTTCTCTGGGCAACCTGTTCCAGTGTCTCACCACCCTCACAGCAAAGAATTTCTTCCTAGTATCTCATCTAAATCTCCCTCTTCCAATTTAAAACGATTATACCTTGTCCTATGGCTCCACTCCCTGACCAAGAGTCCCTCCCCATCTCTCCTGTAGCCCCTTCAGGTACTGGAAGGCCGTTATAAGGTCTCCCTGGAGCCTTCTCTTCTCCAGGCTGAGCAATCCCAACTCTCTCAGCCTGTCCTCATAGGAGAGGTGCTCCAGGCCTCTGATCATCTTCATGGCCCTCTGCTGGACCCGTTCCAACAGGTCCATGTCCTGCCTGTGCTGAGAACTCCAAGGCCAGACACAGTACGATATGTTATTCCATCCTTAAAGAGTGCATTTTGAAAATAATAATTTAAAAATAATTACGTGATGATAATTGCTATAAGTTGCATGCAGTGCATATGCCAGGACATGTCCACATACACTCATATATTTCTATATTGATGGAAAAGATCATGGAACTTAAATGAGGTATGGACTTGTAGGTATGATTAAGATTTGACTCTCATGCTTAGTAAGTATAAAATATTCCCTCCTATGCATTTTAGGACAGCCTTGGACTGGGCTGCCCAGGGCAGTGGTTGAGGCCCCATCCCTGGAGGGATTGAAAAGCCGGGTTGACCTAGAGCTTAGAGACATGGTTTAGTGATGGTTTTTATCAGAGTGAGGTTGATGGTTGGACTCAATGATCTGAAAGGTCCCTTCCAACCTGGACAATTCTATGATTCTCTAGTTTGCAGCATGGACAGCTGGGAGTAGCTGCTTAGGAATGCCAGTAAAAGCGTATTCTCCTTGATAGTGACTTCAGACAGGTCTAGAAAGAGAAGTTAATTTTAGACCGATGTCAACTTTGCTACTGAAATTTAGGGGAGAAGTATTATTTGCTGTGAAGAAACTGTACCAAGTTGTAGGCTGATACATTGAACGAAAGGTAGAGTACTTCACTTTAAAACAGCCAAAATAGTAATGTAAATAAGCATATTCTCTAATATCTTTTTTCAAAGTCCTGGTTGGCTTCCATTCCATGCTTCCGCCTGTGTTGTTTGTCGGGGGGAAGGTTATTCTTGAGCAAGAGTGTGTAAATACTCTGTTTAACCCACAGAGGTCTTTCATTGCTGGTTGTGGATCACCAGAGTCCTCAGCTTGAGACTGCTCTTCACTTCTTTGCCCTTTTTCTCTTAGCAGAGTGATCTGAATTTGTGACTCGCAAAATAACGCATCCAGTCATGTAGCTGAGATGCTGCTTCATTTCCTTTAGAAGTAACGTTGCATAAACTTAAAACTAGAACCTTTTAAGTCAGTGTTCTTCTAGGTATGGCTCTAAAATATCTGCTTCTGGCTAATTTTTAATATTTTTTTTTTTTTANATAGCAGAGAGGAAAAAGTGACTCCAGTTTTGGTGTTCAGAGGTTTTATATTAATAGATTTTAATTGCACTTGAATTTTGGTGTGTTGTGAAGCCTGTAGTATACAAAATAAAGGTTTGGTTGTTGACTGGGTTCAAAGCCGATGATCAGAAGGGGTATTTTCCCAGTCAAATTGTGGTTTCTTCATGAAAATATAATACTGAATAAAAGGATAATATCTCAAGCATTTTCTTCCCATGGAGAATGTGAACTTTATCCTGCAGATGAGGGATTGTCTGAGGAATTTATAGCAAGTCCTCTGTGTTACGGTTCGGAGCTGATGAGAGCTGAGCAAGCCACACAAGGCTTTCCATCTTGCAAAATGAACCTCTCTGTTTTTTGGTTCTGCAGATTATTCTGTCTTGATATAAACTTTGTCACCGCTTGCATGGAAAAATGTAGTGAAATAATGTGAAATATAGCTCAGAATGAAGTTAGTGAATGCCATCACAGAAAATGAGAGCAATTTTGCCTTTTACCTGAGAGTAAATTCCATCTTCAAGGGAACAAGGAGAAGTGTTCTTTTCCTGTTAGGAGATACTAGGGAGTGTAAAACAAACCAGCCAACAACCAGCCAACACCTCGCTCTTATTCATTGTCATGATTTCAATGATGCGTACAAAAACCCAGGACTTATTTCAGAAGGCATGTTTTTACACCACTTGTGTTCATAAGAAATTTGACACAAGCATACGGAGAATATTCTTAGGTGTTCACTTACTGTCGTAAAATGCCCCAGTGCCTTTTGACAGACAGATTTTTTTAAATTTTTTTTTTTTTTGATTCTCTGGAATGGTGCAATATCGATTGTTCCTACTCGATGACTGCCCTCACGTATGCCCTGCTGCCTTCAGCGGCCTGGGTCTGTTTCCCGTACAGACCCACTCTGTGTTTTCTGGCACATTAGGGATTTTGAAGTTGTCCATCAGTTCGGTATCAGCTTTCTGAATGGGACAATTCTGCGTGTGTGGGGCATTGTATGCTAATGTATTTCTCAGAAGTCTTACTCATAAAGAACAGTCTTGTCTGGTAGAGGTGGGGTTGTGGTGTGATGTTGACTCCGGCAGCAGTAGCCCTGTTATATCCCATTGTTTGCTGGTTACGTTTGCAGCCTGAATACTTTTCAGCTTAGGCAGCTGCTCTCTTAATGTTTATGAGTATGCTCTCTCTTTTTTTTTTTTTCTTTCTTTATATAGAAAGCTCTAATGCTTTTGTTAAAGAGTTAGTTTTTCTTTGAAGTCGCTTCTCAGTACCGGTTTTTAAATGATTTTTTTTAGTGTCACTTCTCATCATATACGTAGGCTCCATCTAGTGGCTTTAAGAAGAAAGCTTCTGTCTATTATTGCAACGTCCTGTCCTATAAACTTACTTTAGATACTATGTAGTATCTAAATCTGTGACATTAGTCTCAATTTGATTTTCTTCTTTCTGGAGTGTACGTACACCCAATCACGTAGCAAACACAGACTTAACAGAAATGGAAACACCTGAGTGCACCTGATGTCATTTCTTTTCCTAAGATGGCATTCACCGGAGTCTCTTTCTTTGCAGCATGTTATCCGGGCACAGAGGGCCATCAATAACGAAATGGCACACCAGCTTTATGTTCTGCAAGTACTTACCTTTAACCTTCTGGAAGACAGAATGATGACAAAAATGGACCCACAGGATCAGGTGAGCACCTGGCATTATCTGGTCAGAACAGGAAGAGGAGAACTGCTCATTGCTGTGCCTAAAGCTCGTTATGGAGGAAAAGACACTGCTGGAAATGCTTACACGATTAATTCATTCATTCTCTGTCTGTCTGTGAAATTGGGTTATGTTTTCTGGTTGGTAGAAATTACAGAATGCTATGGGGTTGGAAAGGACCTCTGGAGATCATCTAGTCCAACCCCCTGCCAGAGGAGGTCCACCCAGAGCAGGTCCCACAGGACCGTGTCCAAGTGGGGTTTGAATGTCTCCAGAGAAGGAGACTCCACCACCTCCCTGGGCAGCCCCTTCCAGGGCTCTTTGTGGTATTGGTTATAAAAGTGAGAGGTAAGTTCTTTTAACCAACTTTTTTAACCTTTTTTTATCATAGGCTCAACGGGATATCATATTTGAACTCCGAAGAATTGCGTTTGATGCAGAATCTGAACCTAACAACAGTAGTGGCAGTATTGAGAAGCGCAAATCTATGTATACTCGAGACTATAAAAAACTTGGATTTATTGTGAGTATCTTTGCATGGTGCTACACTGAAAGTGGGTGAGTGCCTCCGTTGTGGTACCTCCTATGATCAGCAACTTCTCTTATTTGGTCTTCTAGCCATTTCCTTCAAGGCTTGGGTTTTTTTTGTTCTGTTTTTTTTTTAAAAAATCCTGTTAACCCCAAGTTAGGGTTAATTGGCAGAAGTTACTACCTGAGGTTGAAGCATGTAGTTATGTATGACATACCATAATTAAAACCTAACTTTTAATGCTATCTTGAATGAACAGGCATTGTCTAATGGATCTGTGGCAGACCTGTATAGTCATTGTACTCTGTCAGTAATAACGTGGACTGATGAGCACAATAAATCTGAGGGAGGACTCTGTGGTATTTACTTGTAGGGCCGTGTGTTTTGGTTGCTTGAACTCCTTTCACCTGTGAGTAGGGGATGCAGAATCTCTTACCCTGACTTAAACAGACCAGTTGGAGTTGTGGTTTTGCCTGAAACTGTTGGGGAGCGGAGCACAATCTGGCTAAACCACAGCATATATTTATATTAACGAATAATGTGTATTTTCCCCCCTCTGGAAACAGAGCATGTACACATTCACTACAATCACTGTCTTGATTTATCGTTTACTCTAGGTTAGTAGGCAGTTTTCTTTCTCCTCAGGAAAAATTGTATACTTCGTATCTTATGTGATTCATTACTTTGCTGTTGGCCTGACAAATACACACTGAACATAGCACAGTAGCCACGGTTATAGACAGGGTGGTTTTAAACACTGCTGGTGGAAGCTGAAGCTCTCCGTGCAGTTTGAGCCATAGAGCTCAGCTCCGTGGTGTAGGGCTCGACGTTACACAGCTCCCTTGGGGTTTTGGGAGGAGGCTTTCTGGGTTCTGATAGTTGTTTTCCTTACTGATAAGTGAGGAAAAATTACTGCTGTGTCAGTGCTGTTGTGTTTGTAAGGAGTTTTTAGTAAATAGATGGGAAGGGACATTTGGGGACAGTAAGCATGATAGTAGAACTACTGCTGTGAAGAAGCTTTTGAAGCTCAGTGTGGGTTTTTTTTGGTTTTGTATGAATCTGGTCTCAGTTCCTGTGCGATAGAAGACCGTTGCTATCCCAGCTTCTGAGACTGGTAACTCCTATGGTGATGGTGTTGCTTTTTGTTTGTTGTGTGGGTGTTTATTTTTGTCAAAATTAGGTTGGCGGTTGGACAAGATGATCTTTAAGGTCCCTTCCAACCGAGAAGATTCTGTGATTCTGTGACTTTGTGCCCTCGAGGCCAAAACTAAAAGAAAATGCGGGCCCTGGCTTAGAGACAAATGGGCTGGATGTAGAGCCTCCAGCTTGTGGGGGATGAGAACAGAGATGGGGGTCACTGTCACGGGAGGGGGAAAAGCAACTGGTGGCAAAGAAAGAAATGGTGACAAACACCATGAGAACAATGGGGTACGCAAAAGTCATGGCGGGGCTGTGCATACAGAGATTGTGACGTATGGAAGAATCGAGGAGATCAAATTTGAAACTATAGGTGTCCACTTCAAGCTGATCTCTTTCAGATATCTGCTGCTCGCTCTAGTTTTATGAGATACTGAAGACTGTCAGCTCCCACAGCCATCACTGGCACCTAAGTGTCTAGCATCTCTGAAAATCTGGTCTTGCTTTCGTAAAGCTGGAGCTGGAAACCTTTGAGCAGATAAAGGAGCATCCAACAGAAGCTGGACTGGGACTAGCCCACAGATCTGAACTCCAATCCTATTTTTCTGCTAAAGATCCTTGTTTTGCAGGCTGGCACTAGTTCTTCCAATGATTTTGTTTGTCCCACAGGACGTATTTCGATTCTGCAGAACTAAAATTATTAACAGCAGAATGTTTTAGCTGATAGGGTTGTGAGGAAGACACTGAGTGTTGAATCAAAGTGTGTATTGTCTCGTCTGAGTTTGCAGGATCTCTCTTGTTGTGCCTGTGCGGCGGGGATTTATCCATTATCTTCATTACTCTCATTTGGGCTGTTCCTTGGGAAGCCTACGGAAAACACTCCCGACAGTTGTCAAGGGTAACTGCAGCGCTCTTTGCTATTTAATTATGAGAGCCTTCCACCAGGGAATGGGGAGCAAAGTCCGGGAGGGAATGGGAACTGGGATGAAAGCAATGAAGAAAATGTGGGGAAGCCATAAAGAGAGAGATGAGAAGAAATACGGGGGAGTGAGCTGTGAAAGGAGCACCGTAGCCGGAGTCCCCCTGGGAGGCGGGTTGTCCCACTGACAGCGTGATGAGTCGATGTACGAATAATAAAAATGTCAGTAGTGAACTGTGAGGAGAGTTACTCCGCTCTTGTATGGAAGTTTTAATTTGAGCTGAGAGTGCAGGCGACGCTGCATGGACAACTTCCCTCCCAGCTGAAAGAGGGATTTGGCTTTCCTCACGGAGCTGTGGAAGTAAGGGGGACCCGTTGTGAAACCTGACTGGTGGTCTCCAGCCTCGCACGTGGGCTGTGCTCTCACAAGACTCCAGCCTGGCTGCCTTCACCCCACCTACTTCTTTTCACCCCATCGTTGATGTGTCTTCAGTGCTTTCGTAAACTGCAGATAGAGGGATGCGTTAGCATCTGTGCTCTGAATATCGGGAGGTTTCACTTCCCCCTCTTTTGGCTGTGTGGCACAAGAAGAAACCCAGCCAAACAGGAGGCTGCCTTCGAATGCTGTCTTCATTGGTGGTCAGGATCCTGATTTCTTGAACTGATTAAACGTTCTTTCCAAAGGGGAGAGTAAAACCATGTCTAGCCATCAAGTTGTTCCTGGACTGCTTGTTCTTTTTCTGTATGAAAGGCAAGAATTCTGTTCATTTCTCTCGGCCACATCAAAAAGCTCTGCCCCACTACAAATGTAATGTCAACAAGAGACGAAGTCCAGACATGATTTCAGAAGTTTACAATATCATTTGTAAAACTACATAGTTAGAAACCTACATCCAGTTGAAGAAACCACAAGGCCTTTCCAGATGGTTGTGATGACTCGTGTGAAGTTCGTTAAAGGCAAAGAGATTTTCAGATGAGACAGTCTTGAGGAGGTTTATTAAAATGCCGATGAATGCAGCAAAAGATGACCCAGTTAGGAGATCTAAGACTCTACCCTACTGAATGATTTTCCGAGTCAATTGCAAATTAAATAGCCCGAATTTTTTCTTTTTCCCCTCCTTTTTAAAATCCCAACCAATGGTTATCGCTGTCAGTTCTGGTAGTAGAAGCGGAGTTCTGTAGACTTTCAAATAATAACGTAATTCAGTGTTAAAGATATTTAAAAGGTGACAATTAAAAGGGAAACTCAGAATGGTTGTTACCTGAGACAAAAGCTCTCGAAACCAGAAGCAGTTTAGAGAGGAGATGCTGCTTCATTCAACGTCAGGTGCTAGGTGGGAACCCACAAATTTAACACACCTTATTGGGGATATTCACCTCTTGTTTATACACAGAAGATTCTCATAATTCTGCCTACCTAATCCATATTAGGGTGACCCAATAGCCTTTTTGCACATGTGTATTAAATTTTGCAGTGTTGACAAAACACTTCTGTGCAGGCGTGCGCTCCTTGGTGGTCGTTTGGGTAGGGATACCCTTCCTCCCATATTTTTTAAGATACTGAATCATCTCAGGACAGTAAAAGTTTACTGTAGGTTTGCCAGCTTCTTGAGGATGATAAAGATGTTCCTTGAAGTAGCCGTGGCTCTGTCCTGATCGGTATAGGAGGACATACTTGGGCATGAGAGAGCCTTGAAGTCCATCCTTATCACTGTCAGCTCTGTGACTAACTATTCTCATACAGTAAGAAGCTCAGTAATTAACTGTTTTCTCACGAAGTAAGAAGGTTAGTAGGAAGCAAACAACATTTTAGTTAGTATATGGTTATAAACAAAGCAGGGCCCTGTCTTTGGTAACACGGTGGGATGTTCTTCAAAAGGCAGGCAAGGGTGATAGGAAGAGGGGTAATGGTTTTAAATTGAAAGAGGGGAGATTTAGGTGAGATGCTAGAAAGAAATTCTTTGCTGTGAGGGTGGTGAGACCCTGGAAGAGGTTGCCCAGAGAAGCTGTGGCTGCCCCATCCCTGGAGGGGTTCAAGGCCAGGCTGGATGGGGCTTGGAGCAACCTGGTCTGGTGGGAGGTGTCCCTGCCCAGGGCAGGGGGATTGGAACTGGATGATCTTGAAGGTCTCTTCCAACTCTAACCATTCCATGATTCTAAGACCTTCAAATTATTAGTGGTGATGATGTAAAAGAGTGAACGTACGCTGATGGAATCTTCTGATGAAACAAATTTGGGAGGCGTCAATAAAAGAATCGCCACGTCATTCATATATTAGATGCCCTTTTGGATTAGAGAAATAGAAATGAAATTTTACTCAGTGATACGAAGTGTAACAGTGTTCATTTCGGACCACTGGCAAGAATTTCTTCTGCAGGCAATTATCTAACCGATGGGAAAAGATAAAAGGGATTGTGCAATGTAGCCATAAAAAAGTCAAGTGTTAAGCTAGGCTGTATCTGGAAAGATATCTTCAGCTTAACTGTTAAGGCCATTTTTCTGCATTTCTGAGACATCCTGTAGAACATGGTATAATTTTAGTTACCTATGCAGTGACTCGTGGACTGATTAGGTAGGATGAGTGCGGAGGGTGAGACTTCTGCAGTGCTGAGGGAGATGACTTTAAAAGGTTGGCTGGCTTAGCTGACCGGGCTGAAGGCTGTGGAAACAGCAAGTGCATGAATGCTGAGGGGGAGGAAGTCGTATGTACGTGAAAGGCGGTGATGCTAATCACTTTATGGAAAAGATTTTTAGTTGGAATGATGGGGACAAAATTCATTACTATTTTAAGGACGTTGTTTGATCCTTTATGAAAAGGTTTATATGCTACGTTTGACAATGGTGGGTCCAGGAAACAAAACACTTGAGGACTCTATGGAAAAAAAAAACCCCAAACCCAGCCCAAGGTGCCTTGAAGAAATCTGAAAGGAAGCACGAGTAATTAGATGAATAATGACTTAAATGGCAGCATAGCTGGTTTGTTAGGCATTACAACAACTTTTCTCATGTAAGGAGACGCAGCACCAGAATGGATAGTTTGGAGATCTTTGGAGAGAAATGTAAAAAAATAGTTGAGAGTAACTGAAGCATGCCTTAGGCAAAATGTCGACCCGATAAGCTTCTGAGATTCCTTCCAGACTTGGTTTTTGTTTCTCTGCTTCATGTCCCAGGTGAGCAGCTACTTTGTTTTCTCCTTTGATCTTATTCTTCAAAAATCCCTGGTTTCACAGCACGTAGTAGTGCTCTGAAGATAAAAGCGATTCAATTTTCTCATGGGTTCTTCCGTGGTGTTTCTCATTGTCTCTTTGAATAGTTCATTAGCCGGCGAGACGAGGGGAGGATTTTTCCCCTTGAATTTTCTGGCTAAGGAAAGATGCTCAGGACTTTATTTTGCACAATACTTTCTGCTTTTGTCAATGCATGATTTGTTGTACCTGTGAGTTACTGTCTGAAAAGCCGAGTGTATCCAATCAGGTGTTTGGAAAATGAAGAACATAGAGTTAGGGACTGTCTTTTACCTTTTACCTTACCTCTCTGGAAGTTTTTCCTAAGTCCGCTTGTCTCTAGACATTTCTCACCAGGCCAAGTCTGTGGCTTTCTTAACTGAGAGGTTTGGCCTGAGGTTTAGGTTGTCCCTGTTCCACCAGCAAAGGGGAAGTACTTCTTCAGGACATTACTTTTTGCAAGCATGAGCTGTCTGTGTGTCAGAGTTTCCCCCAGAGCAGGTGAAACTTAGTCATTCACTGTATGGAATGGAGAGTCCTTAGGTTGTTGTGGCCAAGAATAACTTAAGACAAAGTCAGTAGCTGCCTGAATAACTGCCCAGCGTGATCCCTTTGAATCTATTTTGCTGCTTCTTGTCCGTTTATTCCTGCGGCTGTCTCAAATAGAAATTCCTCTCTGGTTGTCTGCTGTATGACTTTATTTCCTCTGACAAACTGTGACGATTGTGACTCCTTTGCGTCATGATATATTCCCCGGAGGAAGCCCCTTCTCTGCACTGGAAGAAGGAGGGTATCAGGGAAATATTAATCACATGATAACATTATTTTGTAATGATTACCTGCAAGAGGGGTAAACTTGGGTGATCGCAGCAAGTGCTGACATACACCAACCTTTAATTGCTGTTCAACCTATCTAGCAGATCTCTGGTGTGTGTAATTTCCTCATGCTCAATGGAAGCCGCTCGTCCCCCCAGCTCGTTCTCATGTCACGCCTCATCTGTGTCCCCATCCCTGCCCCAGGATTTGGGAATGAAGAAGTAAACTCACGCTTTTGAAAAGGGGGTGGTGGTGCTGTTTTAATGTCTATTTTTTTCACTACCCAAGTCTCTTTAATTGGCAGTTAATTAAATTGACTTTCTCCAGGTCAAGTCTGTTTGCCTGTGATGGTAGCTGGTGAGCAGTCTCCCTATTCCTTATCTCAACCCATGAGTTTTTTCACCCTTTTTCTCCCCTTGCTCTGTTGAGGGAGGGAGTGGGTGAGCAGCTGGGTGGGCACTGGCTGCTGATGGACGTTAATGCACCAAATCTTCTTGCTGTGTCTTGCTAACTCTGTCTTTAGACATCTTCTGGGCTCACTCCCTGTGCCGTGGTGGCTTGGAGGCTCCATCTTCTCTCTATTCTATTGCAGTCTCCTTGCAGTGCTATCTCACTTTCCTTTTTGATTCCTTATCTCCTCTGGCCTTTCTCTCTCTAATTCTTTCCCTAGTCTTTGAGTCTTTTGGTGCCTCAACCACTGCCCTGGGCAGCCCAGTCCAATGTGCAATAACCCTTTCCCTGGAAACATTTTTCCTAATCTCCAATCTGAACCTCCCCTGGGGCAACTTGAGGCCGTTTCCTCTTGTCCCATCGCCTGTGATGTTTATTCCTGTTTATTCTGGTTGGTGACATTCAGCACTGATGGGAAGTGTCACGTTGTTTATCCTTTGGGGGAACTTTTCAACCATAATAAAATGAAGACTTTCTTACATTCCAATTCTGTTGCTGGCTTTGGCAGTGGCAGAAGAACTTTTTTTAGAATGATACTGTCTGTGCCAAACTAGATCGGATCCTTTTTTGAATTTTCAATTGATACAGTTTAATCATTGGCTTAATGATAGAACTGCATAGATGACGAGTTTTCTGTACTGCTGAGAATGATTTGTAGTTTTCTGTCGTCCTCTGCTCCCACAACACTCTATCTACTGTTTCAAAATTTGTGAAATTGCTTGTTCCTGGAAAAAAACATTGATTTTAGAAGATTTCCTTTTGCTGAGCTAGTCAGAATTGCGGTGGCTGAGGCTGCTTTTGCCTCAAGACGAAAGTGCCTGACCCTCAGTTTAGTTGGTATATTTCTATATGTAACAGTGGTCTATTGTAAAATAAAATAGTTCATCATCAGTTAATGACAGCTAATAATTAAGTACCATGCAGCAAGCAGAGCAGAGACCATGTGTAATGGCACTCCACCACAAAGGAGATTCTTCTTCTCACCTTCTGTTGTAGCACAGGGCTTGTAGATTTGAGCGTCCTTTTATTTGACAGAACTGAATTCGCAAATGCTATGACCAGAAAAAATCCGTGGTCTGCCCTTTGCCGCCGGAATTCCCTTTAATGTTGTTCCAAAGGGTAAGACAGGGATGTGTTTAGCGTTTCTCTCATTTCTACCCTTAAGACCACTAGAGGTTGCCCTTCTCCAGTGTTTGCAACCTTCACTCTGTCATTCAGTTTTGAAGCTGAATTTTCTCAGCAGGTATTTTAGAAACAAACTGTTGCTGATTTATTGCTCAGGGTAAGTTTTGGAAGGTGAAGGCTAATCATAAATATTTATTTCTAGGAGTTGTGAGAGTGGCAGTTGCATAGTGACTGTTACTTGCGCTATTTGGTCACCTTTTAATTAAAAAGACATAAAGATTCATATACTGTATTTGCTTTCTTGTACTTCCAAGTAAGTGTTTGAGTTTGAGGACAATTCCTGTCATTCCTGTTTTCAGAGAGTAACATTTATCCGTATAATCCTATTGCTGTGTACAGGGATATCACACGGACAAGATCTAGTCACTGGGAATAACAGCCAGGACCCCACGTAACATTGATCTTAAACCAGTGAGGACACCTAGACTGATGTCAGTGTTTGAAATGCTTGTGTATTTCATTAATACTGTCTGCATCATCAGTGCGGTACCGCCTTGGACTAGAAGAGCAGCAAAATGGAATGTTTTTAGGAAAAAGCAGAAATAAGTCATAGAACCATAGAATCATCTAGATTGGAAGGGACCTTTAAGATGATCTTATCCAACCATTAACCTGACACTGACCAAAGCTACTGTTAAATCATGTCCCCAAGCATCATGTCTACCCATGTCTTAAATACCTCTGAGGCTTAAATCTTTATAGCCCTAATTAGTTCCCTTCCCTCTTTGTCGCATTTAACTACATGCATATGCACATTTCTCCTAATCTCCAACCTGAACCTCCCCTGGGGCAACTGGAGGCCATTTCCTCTTGTCCCATCGCCTGGGACTTGGGAGAAGAGACCGACCCCCCCTGGCTACACCCTCCTTTCAGGGAGTTGGAGAGAGCCAGAAGGGCTCCCCTCAGCCTCCTTTTCTCCAGGCTGAACCCCCCCAGCTCCCTCAGCCTCTCCTCACAAGACTTGGGCTCCAGACCCCTCACCAGCTCCGTTGCCCTTCTCTGGACCTGCTCCAGCCCCTCAAGGTCTTTTTTGTGGGAAGGGGCCCAGAACTGGACAGAGCACAGGAATGCTCAGGACAAGCAGTGTCTTCAGAAAAAACTGTGCGTGCTCCAAAGACACTTCTTAAATTCAGTTCATCCTGAGATTTTAAAATTTGGTCAAATGTAGCCTGTGTTCCAGAGGAATTTCAAGACAGGAAAAGACTTGGTATCAAAACTGGAAGTTTCTCTTGGTCAGCATGAGTGGCCTGCAGTTTCCTGACAAAACAATTGTGAAAAACATTCCTAAAAATGATCAGATAACTTGCTAAAACTTGCTGTGGCATTTGAACCTGAAGGAGATGCTAGGCATTCTGTCCTGACACTTACAACAGTTGTAAAGTATCAGAAGCAAGAGAAAGTCTAAAAATGGAGGGTGTCAGGCACCCCGAACGAACGGCAGGCGGCACAACCAGTTTGACTTGTCATTTAAACATCTTTCTCACGTTCCCATTTGCTTTTGGCATCTTGCTTCCCTGATGTTTCTGGGAACGTTGCTACTTGCGAGATTTCTGGCAGAGCAGCCAGCAGTCCTGAAACCTCTGTTAGAAAGGTGAACAAAATACGCGAAGTAAAAGAAAAGGAGAACAGAATGGAAGAGGAAGGAAATATAAATGAACTGATCGTGATACTAAAGATGTAACTAAAGGTTTTCCTGGTCTATACTGTCATTTGGAGGAGTCCAGTTGTTAATTTTACAGTTATATTTCCTGAATCTATATGGAGATAATTCGGTCTGAAAGTGGGACTTTTTAAATTTTATTTCCTATTTAAAAAAAACAAAAGTCCCCCTTTCACTTGTTGGAAAAAAAGAGGAGTGTTTTAGTTTTAGTAGCTTAATATTTTAGATTATTTTACATTATGCAGCTCTACATGGTAGTCTCACAGAATGTTTTCTAAGTGAATGCTTAGATCTTCTCCTTACATTAATACTGAATGTCTGTCAGGATTTCTTTAATATTCTCCTGGAGGCAGAAATCCTTGATTTGCTCTGTTTATATAGCTTGATATTATTTGGAGTACAGATTAACCTCATTTCAAAGAAAGGTGTTAATTTGTAATCTTGGACAGCAGAGGGCACGAGCATCATACCAGATGTAGTTTGTTCACAGTTGTTCAACAACTCGCTTACATGAGCACAGGAACATTTCAGCCTTAGAAATAGTAGAAATAACTGTTCTGGGCTGTAAATTCCCATTTCTCAGTTGAAGGCCAGCAGATGTTTGATGTTGAGGCTAAACAATACATCTGGGGGCAATAAAAAGTTACTTAATTTGGCTTTCGTGTGACGGTTTGTTGTACCGTACGCTGTAAGCAGAGTTTCTTTTCTGTCTGGCACTTACTGGTGAGATATTTTTTCCCTCTGAAACAATAGTTTGTTCCCGTGTCTGAGTGTTTTCCAGCCTTGGGTAGGCTCCGCGACAGGGAAACTTTCTTGCAATCTGGATTTCTTAGGCGTTTGGGGCTTTTGGGGGGTGTTTGGTTTGTTTCATTTTGTTTTTAAGAGTCTCTGCAAATCTGTAAAAGATGAGATTTTGTAAATGTAGCTAAAGATCTAATCGGAAGAAACTTATGTTTGGTTGCTAACTCCAGAAAGTGTTCTCCAAACGTGAGCAACGATCTGTTTCCAAACCTGAGAGACAGAAATACAGAAATCGAGGTGCCACGCAAGCTTATCCCCCCTAAGCCATCCTGGGCTTGGTGCTGTCGGAGCCCATGGGGGTGCACTGGGCACTGGTGAGGCCCCACCTCGAGGGCTGGGTCCAGTTTTGGGCCCCTTCCCACAAAAAAAAGTCCTTGAGGGGCTGGAGCGGGTCCAGAGAAGGGCAAGGGAGCTGGTGAGGGGTCTGGAGCACAAGTCTTGTGAGGAGAGGCTGAGGGAGCTGGGGGTGTTCAGCCTGGAGAAAAGGAGGCTGAGGGGAGACCTTCTGGCTCTCTCCAACTCCCTGAAAGGAGCGTGTAGCCAGGGGGGGTCGGTCTCTTCTCCCAAGTCCCAGGCGATGGGACAAGAGGAAATGGCCTCAAGTTGCCCCAGGGGAGGTTCAGATTGGAGATTAGGGAAAATGTTTCCACAGAAAGGGTTCTTAAGCCTTGGACTGGGCTGCCCAGGGCAGTGGTTGAGGCCCCATCCCTGGAGGGATTGAAAAGCCGGGTTGACACGGTGCTTAGAGACATGGTTTAGTGATGGTTTTGATCAGAGTGAGGTTGATGGTTGGACTGGATGATCTGAAAGGCCCCTTCCAACCTGGACAATTCTATGATTCTAAGTTCAGACTTGAATGTTTTAGGAGGGATTCGACCTTTTTTCCAAACCAGTCTCTGACACCTACAAAGCTTGGCTGTTTGCACTCAGGCAGGGGGAAGATTTGAGCGTCGAGCTCGTCGTTTTGTATGTGGAAACGTTTGTCCAGAGGTGGGTAAAATATCATAGATGCTGACAGTTCCTTTACTGTAGATTAGTTTTCAGTTTGTCATGTGGTTGCTGGAAGTTTGACCTGGTCACGGGTAATAAAAGAAGTGGCCGTGTGTGAACCGCAGAGCTCTGTAGTGACACCAGGCTTTTTTCTTTACCTCGGACCGTGCGTCCCTATGCCCAGCCACAGGTGACATTTCAGCTCAGCTCCCAGGTTTTAAGTTTGACCGCTGTTGTGTCTGGCTGCCAGGCAGGCCGTAGACTCACGTGCCCAATGGATTTGGAAGCGGAGTTTTCTCGGACACGGAGCTGACTTCTCCCAACTCTCTATTTGAACTAAACACAGCCTTGGCCCCTTCCTTTTGCACGTGGCAGCCATTTTAGCTGGCTTGATTGAAAAAGAAGAACATGAAACCTTTCCACAGTAGCACCTAAAGGGAGAGCAGGATCTCTCCCAACCTTCTTTTTGGTTATGCTTGGCACTTTGGGTTCCTCGCAAAGCTCACCGTTCTCAAAGCAGTGCTCCTCATAAGGATGCAGGGTTGTCCCCAGCCACCCCAGTCGTCATTATTAATGAGCTTCCAAGGGAAGTACGATTCACTGCACAAATGGAGTGCCACTCGTCTTATTCTGTGGCTGTGCTGTGCATACCATAAAATGGAAGCATCCTTTTCTTTCTGGAGCTGGTAGATGTTACAGCTGGAGGGATCCCGTTCAGAGTTTCACTCAAGTCTTCTGGTGGTGATACATGGGAGGAGGCAACTGCAGCGGTTAAGTGGGCTGCTTCACATGTGGGTTCCCTGTAGATACACATCCTCGGAAAAATTCTAGTGATTATTTTTACCCTGATTTTATTTGATTGTTTATAATTGAAGTGATTTTTCTTTAAGAGAAAAACCACAACTTAAAAATGTTTTAATTAGCACACCTTAATTACAGAGGCAAATGTTATGTCAAAAAGATTAAGTTTAGATAAAACTCCCTGGAGTGTACCTAAAACAATCAAAAAGATGCTCTCCTGGTAGTCTTATGCTTAGAAGACTGAGACTCAAGCTGCCCAAGATTGGGCAGAACTTGGTTTTGAACTTCTAATGTTACTTAATAAAAAGGTCTAAAGATTACTTTTTTTCCTGTTGATAGGCTATGCAACTCACGTGCTTTTGGCCGTAGGCTAAAATATATATTTCTGTACACTTGTTAACCATTTGGTATCACTTCCTAAACTTTTATACAAAATGCCTGCTGAAGAGCTCTGAATTTCTCCTTAGTAACTAGTCTTTGAACCATCAGTCAGGACCGTTAATGCTTTTACACCAATATATGAGCAGTGCCAGTCATTGTGCTTAAATAATGAGTGGAAGTCACGGCGTGCTTTATTCAACAGACATTAAGCTTACCTAAACTCCAAAAAGACTTCTCATGCCAAAATTAGACTCATGAACGCTAAGTCTAACTAATTTACACATCTGATAGGATTCACAGAGATAAAATGACTCCGGTAAATTTTGATACTGCCGTGTCTGCCGTTCCATCTAGTCACAAACATTTAATCTGTGTTTGTTTACAATAGTCAAGTTTAGATGGATTAATGTTTTTTGGCTTGCTGTTCCTGCTAGCACTGTTCACACTGTTTTCTCACATGACTGCCTTCTCGCTAGCTTGATAATTATCCTGCTGGGCAGGATGAGAATTCGTGCATTAGATCCTGTCTATGTAGAAAAGACAAACTGCTTTCCTGGCAGCGGTGAAATTAAACCAGTCCACCTCCTCACACCTTCCAAGGTCATAAAAAGGCCTGTATTTCTAACACTACTTCTCTTTAGGTTGGGGATACTCCATGCCAGTTTATCCTGGTGTACTTCTTGACTGCCGTAGTTAAAACAACACAAACATTGCTTGCGGGCCAGGACGTGGGTGATACACTTCCATCGTGGTTTTGAACGAGCTGGAGCTATTTGAAAAGGCATAGCTCTTGGTTGCTCTCCAGCTGCCCTGGCTGGAGGGATATCTGCCTCACACCCTTGCAGTTGAGCCTCTAGAAAGTCTCCTGGGAACAGTCCCTAATTCCCTGCAGGGAAAGCCATCTGGATTAACTAACACCTTGTCCAGCAGCAGTTCCATCTAAAGCGGACTGACTTTGCCCAAAAGTGTGGGGCAGGAAATCTTGCAGGGTCCGCTGATCATAGAATCACAGAATGGTTAGAGTTGGAAGGGACCTTAAAGATCATCCAGTTCCAACCCCCTGCCCTGGGCAGGGACACCTCCCACCAGACCAGGTTGCTCCAAGCCCCATCCAGCCTGGCCTTGAACCCCTCCAGGGATGGGGCAGCCACAGCTTCTCTGGGCAACCTGGGCCAGGTTCTCACCATCCTCACGGCAACGAATTTTTTTCTGGTATCTCATCTAAATCTCCCTTCTTTCAATTTAAAACCATTACCCCTTGTCCTGTCACTGCACTTCCTGACAAAGAGTCCCTCCCCATCTCTCCTGTAGCCCCTTCAGGTACTGGAAGGGGCTATAAGGTCTCCCCGGAGCCTTCTCTTCCCCAGGCTGAACAACCCCAGCTCTCTCAGCCTCTCAATGTGGCTGTTAAATGAACTGATAATCTGAAGTACGGAGTAGTAGTAAACTAGTATAGCTTTTAGTTTCTTGACCCAGTCTGTGAGGGGATGCTTGACTGCTTCTTCAGTTATTCTATAAACTTACTGGATACTGGGAGATATCTGGTAGCAATTTCCCATGCTGAAAAAAGTGTAATTGAAATGACCGTGTCCCATTGATTCATCTTAAATATCCCTCAGAGATTACCTGACCTGTTACTGCTTGATAACTTCATTTGTCCAGAAAACATTACTTCAATAATAAGTCATCAACAAATCTGTGAGGTACTAAACGTGTATCCAACTTTAAAGTCTGTCCTTGTTGACTAAAATAAAACCTGAAAGGTGGTTCATTATTGTTAATGCATTGGACAAGATGTGATCACTCTTACTTATAGCACCCATTTTAGATTCTTTTAGGCTTTCGAACTATTGGCAGCCCATAGGACTGAAGGTCTTGGAACCCAAAGCCTTAGCTCCGTGTAGCTGTAGAGCTGTAATAGAGGCGTGTATGAAATACAAAGAATTCTGTAAGAGCTTTTTGTCTTGCTTTATAACGTGTGATTTATTCATGGCTGAAAACATGCAGTGTTTGTCTTTTGACATGCCCTGTTATGTTTTGTTTGATGATTTGAGATGATTTGGTTACACCACCCTAACATTCAGATTTTTGCAGTTCTGACCTCCATAGCATCCATTCGTGATGGGGACAGATTTCTAGTGACAACTTATGTAGAGCTCTGGGGTGCTTTACATTAGATTACATGGTAGCTCAGTGAATTAATCTAGTCAAAGTGTCATTTTTTTTAACTCTTCTAAAAGGCGAATTACGTGCAGGTTGCGCCTATGATTTCTTTGCTGTTGAGGTCAGTTTTATATTGATGAAGTCAAAGTTGATCCAGAAGGGCTGTTGCTCAGCATGTGATGTGGATTGGAGTGCGTTTCATTATTGGAGGATGACACTTGCAGTCTACTGATACGTACTGCAAAGCTGTCATTAAAAAAACCCAATCAAGTTAAACAGGTAGAAACCATCAAATATTTGCTGAAACTCAAAGCTGGGGAAAGCTAGAAAAATACCATAGTTAAAGGAAAAACTACCATCGTTGTGTGCAAACATAATTTGTAGGTCTTTATGAAAACTAAATCCAGTGGAAAGATAGCAGAGTTCTTTAGATGTAGTGGGGATGGGATTTAAATGGCTTGCACTGAAAGTATCAGAGTGAGGTTGATGGTTGGACTGGATGATCTTAAAGGCCCCTTCCAACCTGGACAATTCTATGATTCTATCTTAAAAGATTTTCTGCATATTCTTTCAAAGATCCAGCAGTTGCTGAGCTTTGGATACTTCTGACTTGAGGTAGACGGTGTTTTTATTATTATTATTTTTCTAAATTCAGGGATTCTCCAGATACATTTTCATTTTATCATAGAGTTTCTGTTGGAAAATTACAAAATTGGCTTTGGTAGAAAAAATATGCACATTTGCATATTTAAAGAGTTATCAAGAGGAAAACAAATCTGTTTGTTAGTTCTTGCTTTCATTGAATACATAGAGGTTGAAAATTCCCGAGTCACAGTTACATCTCATTAAATCGGATGGTGGAAGTTGTGTGCATCATCATCTCTCTTTGAATGCAGTGCTGTTAAGTAAAAAGGACAAAATTACTTCCTCATTAAGAATTTTAGCTGACTACCTCTTCACAAATGTTTATTTTTTTTTTAATGTAGCATTTTTTCATATTTGTAATGCGTGTATAAATGAACAGATGGGCACGTTTTAGGTGTAAAACTTCAGGATTATTTAGAGAAGGGGTAAATGGTGAGGTTGTGTGCTCGTTGATACTCCCAACATTAGTTGATGGATTCATAATTCACTGTGAATATCACTTAAAAACATCCCACTCTCCTGGTCCTGAGTTCTTGTGAACACACATCCACGTATGTACAACTGTGATTTCCTCATTTGACCCAGCAAACATTTTCACATGAGGTGTTTTAGAACCAGGTGATTGCTTTCCTTCCTAGCCCACAGAACTGTGGTTTAGATTTAAAAGAAGGAAGAAGATGAATAAGTGCAAGTAACTGAAGATGGGAGAAAGTGATTACTGTCCTTGGCACTGTCCTCGTAGACAGATTGTTCCTTTTTCTGTCGAAAAAAAAAAATGTGACCGGTTTTGAAGAGGGTTCATTTTATATTGACACCATTTAAATCGGACTCTTCAGTTCTGAAGTTCTCCTGTCATCAGTTCTTTTACAGTCCTAATTTCTCCCTTGGCAATTTTGTAGCTTTTGTCATACAAACCTACAGAAATGAGGCGTACAGAAAAGCGTTTCACCTCAGCTGCTCTGGGGTCGGGAAAACAAAACTTTGCTCTTCTGTGTAATACAGCTATTTTGCTGGGTCTAGCATCTATTGCAAGCAGCTTTCAGAGCAAACTAGCACGATTTGGCAACTGATTTACGTAGCTGCACATAGCACTGATGCAAAATCTGTGGTGAGCCATCAATATCTGTCAAGACAGAAATAAAAAGTTTGTACCTTGATAGGCCTGGAATCACAGAATGCTATGGGGTTGGAAGGGACCTCTGGAGATCGTC
>VXAK01028229.1:160346-172476 GCA_013399435.1 Arenaria interpres
CCCACGCTGTTCCTGACACAGGCCAGGATACTGGTGGCCTTCTTGGCTTCAAAGACCAGTACCAAACAAAAGTACTCCTAGAAAGAGTAAATACAGTTGCGATGTCTTGTAGAACATGGGTATGGAGGCAGTGGAGCAGATGGGTAACTCTGCATCTGGAAAGCAAGAGGGCATTTTAAGTGAGAAATGGGTGTAACATGGTGAAAGAGGAACCAAATACCCAGACTTTTTTCCCCTGTTTGATTCTTTCTTCCCTACTTCCCCACAGTCCCATTTCTCTCGTTCACCTTTTTCCTGTTGGATACTTATTACTGAAATTACAGTAATATATTTTCCTTACCTGCTCTCTTCTTTCAGATAAGCACCATGTTATTTTTCTGCATTTAGACTTTGGGTTAATTGTTTCTGAATCTTGCCTTTTTTTTTGGTGTGTGTTTACTATGCAATATGACTGGATCGTCCAGAAGAAAGGTTGTTTAGTGGAGGGGAAAAAACAACAACAACTGTGTTTTCTTTGATTGTGTGGTGTCCTTAGCTATGGTTTGGATTTTAAAAAAACTTCCCTATTGAGTTAGTTTCCGGTTGAGTTAGCTTTTCTTTCTCTTTTTTTTTTTTTTAAATTTTTTTTAATGAATTGTCTGGTTCTATCAGTGGCTGGTATGCACTGTGGTTTTTTTGTTTTCACGTCGCACTTTAATAATTTAGTTGCCATCATCAGAGGCTTTGCTTTGCAGAGGTGGTGACATTGTATACGGAATGCATTGACGGAAGTAACGGTGAATCTCTGCAAGAACTTTTAAAATTTTCCACAGGAAATAATTGGCAGCTTCCCAAGCTACATAATTATAGGACAGTCAGAGTGTATAATTAAGCTAACAGTGAAGAAAATGATTGGAATAAAGCTTTGTGACAGATAATCTGGTGGGGTTAGTGTTTTGTTGGGGTTTTTTTTTTTTTGTTCTTTTGGAGGAGATAAGTCTCCCCCCTGGTTCCAATTTGCTTCTTTGCAAAACTACTTCAGCTTCTGCTAATTTTAAAAATCAAATTATAAGTTACCTTTTAAAACAGACTGTATGCGGTGCAGACATCTGAGATTTTTTTTACTGGTAACTTGTAGCAGTGTGCCTCTGAAACTTAGTCCTGAGGGTAGAAAGGCTCAGAGGAAAAACCTTTCTATGGAAATGCCGTTATGCCACCGCTGCTGTTAGTGAGTATCTCCATTTATTGGTGCTTTGTTACTGATTTGTTTGGGAATTTGTGGTGCGAGACATCTTGTTTCCCAGAAATAATGACGAGAAAGGGAGGAAATACATGAAACGGTAATATTTTGTGTGCGTATGTATTTGTAGGTGTGTATTCATTTGACTGATTTTGTACGCGTGCACTCAACGGATTGATGTAAAATAGTGATATTTACTTAATTTAGTGTAAAGCGCTAGCTAGAGGAACCAAAATGGAGCACTCCTTTTATTTGTAAGCCAAAGAGAGAAATTTGATAGTTGGTTTCCTGTGTTCACATGTGCCCTGTTTGTGCCTGGGGTGCTTCTACAGAAAGACTGGCTTTGCAGCTTGGATAAGTTGACTCCTGTACGTGCAGACAATGTTCGTTCAGGTGTTCATGACAGCAGGCAGCAAAATCAAAGCTGCTGCTCCCGTTGTGAGTGGACTGCCATTCGTCTTGCATCCTGGCTAATCTGACAGTGTTTCCAGGCAGAAAGAGCAGATGCCATTGGGGAAATTGAACTTGCAGCAATAAGACCTGAGCTTCTCGTGCGCTACCATTCGAATATTACCTTATTTTACATTTTCATAGAATCATAGAATTGTCCAGGTTGGAAGGGACCTTTCAGATCATCTAGTCCAACCATCAACCCAACTCTGATCAAAACCATCACTAAACCATGTCTCTAAGCACTAGGTCATCCCAGCTTTTCAATCCCTCCAGGGATGGGGCCTCAACCACTGCCCTGGGCAGCCCAGTCCAAGGATTAAGAACCCTTTCCATGGAAACATCTTTCCTGATCTCCAATCTGAACCTCCCCTGGGGCAACTTGAGGCCGTTTCCTCTTNCCAGTGCCCAGTCCAGGGGGACCATCACCTCCCGAGTCCTCCTCCCCACGCTGTTCCTGACACAGGCCAGGATGCTGGTGGCCTTCTTGGCCTTCCTCACAGGCATCTAGCTATAGTGATAGCCCTCATTTTACTTAGATTGTTGTATTTCACAGTGAGTCAGCTGAGTCATAACGCCGTCCAATACAACATTGTCTCTGATGGGGTCCAAACTTCTCATTCTCATGAATTTGCTTTTGATGACTGACAAGTTGGTGACTTGTCTATATATATATTTATATTTTTTTTTCCTATGCTTATGACCAGCCATATTCTAGCAGGTCTCACTGCCTCTTTGGGATGAGGTTATGCCTTCATAAGACACATACTCCTCGTTTTGTTCGAGCAGAAGAGATTTGTGCATCAGGCAGAAACTGCAAATAAACGTAGCAGCTCTGGGTCTGAGTATTGGCTACCCACCTATTTGGGTTCTGCCCACGTGGCTGCCCAAATTTATGCCCAATTCTTTGCCATTTATTAAATTAGTGGATTCTTCATATCTGTAGGGTAAAGCAGGTGTTCCTTGGAAAGAGATCACTTTACTGTAGCCTGAAATTCAAGTTCCTTGTCTGTGTAAGAGGAGGTTTATCTCTTTTCCGACTGGCTTTACCTTTTTCATGCAAATATTTTTTAGATAGTGAATGTAAAATGTTTAGTATAAAATATTATCATCAGGGTGGGAAACCAGTGTTGAAATTCATGCTGAAAAGTTGGACATATTAATCCCTTGATACGTTTTCTGCTGCGTCTGCGTAACTGCTACTACAGTTTTGTGAGTGATGTGTTAGATACTTAGCGGTATGCTCCTAAATTTCTGTTCTTGCATTTAAAACAAATCTCAAAAGTTATTAAAGTGTTCCAGAGCAAAACAATGTGTGGACTTTGGTTGTGCCAAGAGTTATTTTGATTACCTGAAAATTAAAAATTGAGCTGGTTTAGGGTCAGTAGTAGAAAATGCCCTTTTGCCTGCATCTGCTGAGCTGGAAAATCAGTTATTGACAAGGTTGAGGTGCAGGGACACCCCCTCCCCAGTAGCTACTTGAGTCGCTGCTTTTGGGGAGGACGAGGAGGGAGTTCTTTTTCCTTTTTGAAGCTTTCAGAAGTCACAGTGGAGGAGCAGGTGCTGTTTGTGAGCGCCGGTGATGCAGGCGGGAAGATTGTTGGCATCCTGTAGAGACCTTTCAGAACTTTAATGGGTTGAGTCACAGACTGTCTGCCGTATACTTTCTAACCCGTGCGGTTGTTGTATAGGAGGCTGCCTACACATCCTTCCTCCAATTCACAAACTCTCCTCGTGCCTACTCATTCTAGCCTGATCAGATATGAGTCGTCCAACATATAATTTAATCCTTTTTTTTTTTTTTTCCTCCCTAGAAATGATAAGAAAAGAGATGTAATTTATTTCTGTTTGGCTAAAGGTAGAGAGAAAAATGAGCTTTCTTACGCGAGTCTCCCTGGTAGAATCACAGAATCATGGAATTGTGGCTGTTTGCATATATATCTGCATTTTCATGTAAATAATACTTTCATGGAATGATGGAATTGTCGGAGTTGGAAGCGACCTCTAGAGACCATCCAGTCCCACTCCCCTGCCAAAGCAGGGCTGCCCAGAGCACATCACTCAGGACGGCATCCAGGTGGGGCTTGAAGATCTCCAGAGAAGGGGACTCCACACCCTCCCTGGGCAGTCTCTTCCAGGGCTCTGCCACCCTCACCCCAAAGAAGATCTTCCTCAAATCTGGACTGGAACTTCCCATCTTCCAGCTTGTGCCCGTTGCCCCTCGTCCTGGCTCTGGGAACCCCTGAAAAGAGTCCGGCTCCATCCTCCTTCCACCCACCCTTTAGGTACTTGTAAACATAGATAAGGTCTCCCCTCAGCCTTCTCTTCTCGGGGCTAAAAAAAACGTAAAACAGGAAAGGTAGGGGTGAAAAAAAAACCCACACCATAATTTTCCAGAAGAAAACTATTGGCAGTTTTAAGCCATCTTTGTTAGAAGTGTTTTGTGGCTGCAGAGCCAAACGCTGGCTGTAATATTACCAGGAGGATTTGAATTCACCCTGTTACCTATGTGATGGTATAATAAGGACACAATCAGATGCTTTTCCCTCCTGCCCTGTGTGACCCTGTCGCTGTCTCCTGGCCGCTTGGCCATCGCAGCTCTCCCCGGGAGCTGGAGGTTACAGTGCACTTCTCAGGTGATTTATCCCCTTAAGCCTATCCCCTAGGTGCTTATTCATAGTTGTGCACGA
The DNA here is from genome assembly GCA_013399435.1 of Arenaria interpres. Classification (NCBI taxonomy): domain Eukaryota; kingdom Metazoa; phylum Chordata; class Aves; order Charadriiformes; family Scolopacidae; genus Arenaria; species Arenaria interpres. The sequence continues at coordinate 164,706 of VXAK01028229.1, forward strand.
CAAAGCACGACAAAGCACGTAGGAGACTCCTAGTGCCTGAGCCTTAACGTGGTCCTGTAATTAGGTGTCCCTCAAATAAGGCATGGCTTTGCATCTGTGTTTCTCGCGTCAGTGGCTCCTTTCTTTTTCAGCATCCCTAGTATGTCCCAGCTCTTCTCTCCAAATCTCAGCTTAAATTGCGATTCCGGTCCCTTCCTGAGGAAGGCAGAAATAGCTGTTGCTTTGTTTTAGTTTTGCCATAAGGAATTTCTGTAACGCCTCAGGAATGTGAAGGGAGGCTGAGATAAAGGAGAGAGGAAGCATGGAAATGGAAAATAAAATAATGAAGATAAAAAGACGGGGTTAGAGGGGACAGTGCTGAGTGAAGGATCTTGGAAGAGCAGTGATGCTGAAGTTGAGGCAAATGACAAGCTGCCTTAGGAAGAAATTGAAAATAGTGAAGAGGATGAAAGGAAATGGAATCTGTCTGCAGTAGGGTCCCTTGCCCTTCTCAGGAGGCATATCTTTAGGACTTGCTTCCTGGAGTTACTTAAAGCATCTAAATGAAAAGGGGATGGTGAAGCCTACTGTATGTAATAAGGAGGCTTCGGAAAAGGGAAAGCAGCGTCAAGAAAAGGAAGAGCATCCCTGCAATTTTTGGAAATTAAAATGCTGCCTGACTTTTTATTTGGGGTGCAAGGAGGTTTTTGCCATCTTTACTAACTAGCTCTCTGAACCTCTTGGTATGAAACTACAGCAGACTGCTAGAAAACGCGGTCTCTGTTAACGCAGGATCATTTACTACAAAATAGATCTGGGGAAATGCTGCTTTTTAATAGAGCAGCAATGCTCGTTAAACTGTCTGCTGCAGGATTTATTAGGAGTATTGATGCAGCTATAGTGGGTCTTGCCTTTCGCTTCTCTATTTACTTCCTAATCATAATGAATCTCTATTCCATTGCCAAGCTCTGAGGTTGGTTTCAGGAATGGGAGAATTACATCTGCAGTAGCTGTGGGCAGTGTTACTGTGAGTCAATTTGATCTTTAATGTGAGGGATTAAGGGATTGGCTGAATCGATATTCCTTCCCGGTGAAGGAGGAATATTTTTGTCTGGCGGCTTCGTCTCCCTGGATTTTGATGAGGAAGCTCGTGAATATAGCTGTCTTCAAAACTTTGCCTTCTGTCAGTCAACAACCCTTAGTTCCTGGTAGGAGCTTTGTTATTGAAGCTGACGCGGATTTTTAAGCCCATGGTAGTCAAATGTGGAAAATTCTTCATTTAGTTCAGTGCCTCCCTGAGGGTCTGTTTTGTGCTCCTGAGGTAGAGATGGACTCGATGAATAATTCAATGGAAGATCATAAAAGAACACTGCCATAAGGTTCAAAACCCTTTTGATTTTGGTTGGGTGGTTTTTTTTTGGTTCTGTTGGGTTTTTTGTTTGGTTGGTTTTGATGTTTGTTTTTTTTTTTTTTTTTTCTACTGGTTATTTTGCTTTATTTTTTCGTGATTTTAGCATGACACTTGAATTTATTTTATGTTATTGTCTGTGCCACTGGTAGATATCTTGTAACAGCAGGTGAGCCTTCTTTGAGTGATGCCCAGCACCACTGATTATAACACAAGGGGAAATACAAAAGATCTTGCAGTTAAAAGCAAAACCTAACATTTTCTAAGGAAGACTATTCTTTCCTGTGTCTCTCTAAAGATTCCTCTCTAAATGCTTTGTTGGACAATTGGATGTTGGAGGGCTGCCTCCCCTTTCTTGAAAAGGCTTTTGGCTTCAGAGGAAACGGGGTTCTTCAGGCAACTCATATGGCTAAATCCCAGAAGAAATTCAGCTTCCTCCCGTTCCTGGCCAACGCTGCCTGAAATGTCTACTTTGGGAAATATCATTTCTCTTTCTGAGCACTGTTTGCTTTTGTTTGGTAATTGGGAAATGTTCCTCTTCCATTTACAGCAAGAATTTGTAAATAAGAGGGGAGAAATATACGTAGTAGGTAATTTAAAACTAGTAAAAGCTTTACAGACCTGTATCCTGCTCCAAATGCTGTCAGATTGCCTTAATAGGCTACTGAGTTTCATCTGTAGAAATGTCAAGAGAATGGATAACACTGCTTTCCTAAAGATTTCACCTCCTTGCATTTTTAAAAACATTTTTAAACCTCTTCCTTTCTCCTCATTTGCTGGTCAATTCATCTCAATCTTCTTGTGATATAATTTTGTTCTCATTCTTTACTTCTCTTACTTTCTCCTTTTCCCTCCCTTTTTCTGAGCTGCAGTTCTGGGGGTTTTGTTGTTGTTTTTGTTTGTTTGGTGGTTTGTGAGCTGTTTTTTTTGAGAGCCATCTACTTCTTAAAAAAATCATCTCTCTTGTCTTGCTTGTTAATGTCTTTTCATCACTCAGACTTTTCTGGCTGCCCTCTCTTGTTAATCTTCTTTCCCTTTTGTTTTCTTTTTCTTGAGATTTTTGTCTGGATTGTTTTGCTTTTCCCTAAAGAAAAAAAAATAGGTTTTGTTGTTATTGAGTATTACTTTTACACGTCATGGTGGTTTTCTGCTTTGCCTCATGGTAATGGTCAGTATTGTTCAAAGGAACAGAGGAAGAGAAGAGGATCTGCAGCATTTAGTACTACCATACTGTGAGCTGGTTTTGGCTTTTGTCTGTTTAACATCTGGTGTCTTGGAAGGAACATTTCCATGTTGGACCTTCCCAATTGTGTAGCTCTGCAAGGACTGAAGAAAGGAAAAAGTGGCAGCAGTAGGTTCCTAATATCAAAGTAAAGGGCAGCCAAGCAGACCAGAGTCTAGGTAAGACTGAAGGAAGATGGAATATGAGCCAGCAGCGTGCCCAGGTGGCCAAGAAGGCCACCAGCATCCTGGCCTGTGTCAGGAACAGCGTGGGGAGGAGGACTCGGGAGGTGATGGTCCCCCTGGACTGGGCACTGGGGAGGCCCCACCTTGAGGGCTGGGTCCAGTTTTGGGCCCCTTCCCTCAAAAAAAATACCTTGAGGGGCTGGAGTGGGTCCAGAGAAGGGCAACGGAGCTGGTGAGGGGTCTGGAGCACAAGTCTTGTGAGGAGAGGCTGAGGGAGCTGGGGGTGTTCAGCCTGGAGAAGAGGAGGCTGAGGGGAGACCTTCTGGCTCTCTCCAACTCCCTGAAAGGAGGGTGTAGCCAGGGGGGGGTCGGTCTCTTCTCCCAAGTCCCAGGCGATGGGACAAGAGGAAACGGCCTCAAGTTGCCCCAGGGGAGGTTCAGATTGGAGATTAGGAAAAATGTTTCCAGGGAAGGGGTTAATAACAGCCTTGGACTGGNCAATGTGAGGCCTCACCAGTGCCCAGTCCAGAGGCACGATGACTTCCCTACTCCTGCTGGCCACGCTCTTCCCGATACAGGTGATCTTTTCCAACCTAAATGATTCTGTGATTGTATGGTGCCAAGAGTTCTCCTGCAATGTCCATAGTTTCTGCCTTAAAATACTTTTTTTTCCCCGAAGCAAAATTTACCTGCGGTACCTGCCGATTGTGAAAGGCCTGGTGGATCTGCAACTCGCTGTGGATTTGTGAGGGGGAGGAGGAGGGAGATAATAGGGTGCAGCCACTTTATGAGCATTAATGATAGACCTCCATTTGAATGAAGGTTCTGTGGGCTTCGTGACTTCCTCACTATTTGCCTTTGCTTGGTAAAAGAACTGTTGTGATAGGAACATGCATCAAACCAGCTGTATGCTCTGTAGACACACAGAAGTACTTTGAGTCTAGAGCTGTGTATTATATTTCTTTCCTTTCTATTGTTTTCACCACTTTATGAAGTAAACATGTCCATTCCCTGCTTATTTCTCCTCCATAACCAGAGTAATAAAGGAAATAACATTAAAATCTTGCCCTTATCAGCTGTATTTATAGCTTTTTACTTCCGAACAGGATATGAGTCGTGAAGTCGTGAAAAGAGTATTACAAATATAATAATGAATGTTGTAAATCTGTTGCCAAGATTAGGAATGATTTCTCTTTAGGTATTTATAAGAACCTCTTTTTTCTTTTTTTTTTTCCTCTTTCCCTTTTTACCGTTGCTGTTTCTTACTGAAGATCCCTATCTGTCAAACTTGCCTGCAGATATTTACACGTAGTAAAGGGCCTTCCATCTTCCTTTCTTACAGAAATGTAACATGTCAGCTCTGCCTTATTTTGCACAGCAAATGCTAAAACATGATGCTTGCAAAGAGCGTGTCTGCGGATCGTTTCAAGGCAGCTTTACATATTGATTGCTCCAATTGCCATTTAATTTGCTGTGTAGCCATACACAGTGCTTTAACTATTTCTCTGGCGTTCTTATTGAATCTGTAATTCTGCCTTCCATTATATGCATGTAGGGTGTCACCATTAAATATTTATGTGCTCATGAAATGTTAATATGTCGGGTTAATGTGAAACTCAACGAAATGCATTTTCCAGAAGCAAGGAGGAGTGCTGATCCGAGGGCTTCCCTTCCCCTCCCCTTTCCCTCTTTCATTTTGCATCTTCCTTGGATTTTTATTACCAGTGTTTCTCTGCTGTATTTAAGTCAGAAAAAGCAGCCCCTGCTCCAGCATGCAGATTTAATGTTGTATTATGTGAGAGATAAAACACAGTGATAACAAAACAAGAGAAGTGGTCTCAGGGAGGTGTTGAGCTACAGCTTTAGGTGGCGTTTGTGCTACTCTTGTCATCCGCCCTGCATTCGAGTATGGAAATGTAACGCTATCCTCCATGAGAGAGACTGAAGCAGGATGACTCATCCAGAAGGCAAAGTGATATTCACGTGTTTCTTGCACAGTGGCTGCAGCGACAGAAAACAAAAATTGCAGGGGTGTTTCTTTGCTTTGGTACAGCTGTTACCCAGAGGCCACATGGAACCATTAGATCTAATTTAAGCCAAAACTTTGAGAAGGACAAGTAGGTCCTCTTGGCAGACTAGGGAATGTGATTCTGACACTGTCCTGTAGGAAAAGCCCAAGAAAAATTTGCGGGGGTCATTTATTTATCATATTCCTAATGACTTTCTAAGCTTCTCTGGGAAAGTCTAGGTGATTCAAAAATACAGCAACACTGGAAAACAAGAGAAAACAATCACCCACTCTCATAACACAGAGAGCAGCCATCCTTTTAAATCCCTGCGTGATGGGTTGGTAGCAGAGTCACCATTAAGGCCACAGACTGCCCTATTTACAGTAGGACTAAAATAGATGCTTGGTGAGGAGGTTTGACATACTATGTGAAGCACATACCTTTCCTACTTGCTTCTGGGTTTTCACCCTTTTCTCAATTTTACCTTTAACTACTTCACAGAGGAGGCTTCTGCATGTCAGACAGCATGAAACAGTCACAACTAAGATCTGAGGAAGGAGGGAAACGTTTTGCTGGCATCCTGATGGACAACAGGATGCCCATGAGCGAGCAATGGGCCCTTGTGGCCAAGAAGGCCAAGGGCATCCTGGGGGGGCATCAGGAAGAGGATGACCAGCAGGTGGAAGGAGGTCATCCTGCCCCTCTGCTCTGCCCTGGGGAGGCCCCATCTGGAGCACTGGGTCCAGTTCTGGGCTCCCCAGTTCCAGAAGGACAGGGAACTGCTGGAGAGGGGACAGCAGAGGGCTACAGAGATGATTAAGGGCCTGGAGCATCTCTGTTATAAAGAAAGGCTGAGGTACTTGAGTCTTTTTAGTCAGGAGAAGAGAAGGCTGAGGGGGGATCTGATCACTGCCTATAAATACTTAAAGGGAGGGTGTCAGGAGGATGGGGCCAGTCTTTTTCCAGTGGTGCCCAGGGACAGGACAAGAGGGAACGGGTACAAATTTGAATGTGAGAAGCTCTACCTCAACATAAGGAGGAACTTCTTCACTTTGAGGGTGGCAGAGCCCTGGAAGAGGCTGCCCAGAGAGCATTTAGCAGGGGAATGGCTAGGGTTTATGAAAACAGGGCTTCCACATACAGTTTCCTAAATTCAGCCTGCTATATCTTGTAAATGTTGGATATGGAAGACAGTACTTCAACTTATGGGTTCTTCAAGCTGATTATTTTCCATTTTTGATTCCTCTTGCAGATTGTCTTGGAGAACAGCAGTCGAGAAGACAAACATGAGTGCCCGTTTGGCCGAAGTAGCATTGAGCTGACCAAGATGCTGTGCGAAATACTGAAAGTAGGAGAGCTACGTAAGTTCACCTGCTTGTTTGACCTCTTAAGAACCATGGAGTGAGTTCAGTGGTAACTAAAGTTTATTTCAGTGCAAGAATTCTCTTCCAAGAATCATTTCTCAGTATGGTTAGCTATTGAACGCTGGCATTCGAAATGACTGTGATTGTTTTTCTGTGTCTCTTACTGGTTTGTGGGCACACCAGGGATAATGGGCACCTGGTCTTTGAATCTCTTATATGTGAAGCAGAGCAGTTGCGTCATTTCTAGAGGGGTCAGTTCATTTCCCATGGGGTGATTTGGTATAGGAGATGTGATGGTCTTACTATTCCATAGGCTTGTCCATAGGTTGGTTTTATATGAGTATCGTAGTCGTTCTTTGTGGGATTGCTCATCTAAACTGACACATCCTGCTTGCTCTTAGATATCTAGAGCTCTCTCTAAATACCAGATGATATATTTATCCTTTACTCTAACAGTGCAATATGAAATATTGCATTTTAATACAGAGTAAACAAGCTGTCTTTGGCTTCAATTACAGTCACTTGACAAATTGCTAGATACTATCAAACAGAAGAGTGTGTCTGTATCTTCATTAGCCTAGAGTGTTGGTGTTTAACTCTATCGATATATGTAAACTTCTGTTACCCATCAGTAATGTCTCGGATCCAGGTGCAGTCTGTTTTGGCAGGCACTACCACCAGCTTCATTTTCTTGTTGCACAAGCAGGGGGCACAACTGAGATGCTTTGTTTCCTTCAGAGTTATTTTTTCCTTTCGAGTTTTCTCCCTTTGAATTTTTTCCCTAATAAAGATTTTTCTTTTACCTTTACGCCCAAGTCCACGAAATGCATTGAGATGAGAGCAGTGCAAACGCCAGCAAGAAAGCCTGTAGATATCATTGGTTCTTGTTCCTGCTAGGTCTGCTCCAGACATCAGAAGCTCTGTTTCAAAAGACCGATTTGGCTGCTGACACATCTAAAGCTTTTAAATGCAGCGTCTTGAGATAATTTATTGACCAAAGGAAAAAAAAAAATCTTATCTCTGTGCAGTGGGCCAGGAGAAAACCTGTGCGTTGTGCTTCCGTCTTCCAAATGGACAGTATTTGGCAGACCCGGCCAAGTGATACGATGCTTACTTTTGAATGCCATCTTAAGTAAACCCGAGTTACCAAGAAGTACATTCGCTATGTCTATAAATAAAGAGTTTAGCAGCTATTTTAGATGTATGGCGAAGGTAACGTGTTCAGTAAGGTTCAGACTGTAGCAGCTACGCTTTGAGCAACCTGGTCTGGTGGGAGGTGTCCCTGCCCAGGGCAGGGGGCTTGGAACTAAATTATCTTTGAGGTCCCTTGCAACCCAAACCACTCTCTGATTCTCTATCTCCCTTAAAAACACCTCAGATGTCTCATGCCAAATCATGCAGGATAGCACTGTCTAATTCCGAACGGACTCGGGAGTTTCGCGAGGGAGCGCGAGGCTGAGGTGCCCGGGGGCGGGGCCGGGCGAGCCGCGGCACGTTTAAAAGCGGCCATAGCGCGAGCTTCACCCCGACCACGCGGGCAGCGGCAGCGGTGAGCGCTGTAGCTTTAAACCCCAGCTAGATGGAGCCGAGGGAGAGCGGAGAGG
>VXAK01028230.1:0-80205 GCA_013399435.1 Arenaria interpres
CTGAGTTATAAACCCCTGAAAATTGCAGTTCATAATGGAAACATTGGCAGACCCTGAACGGCGCCGCTGTAAAGTAGTATGAAGCTTTAAGTTTTTCCACTTTTAGACCTGGAATAAAACTAAATTACAACACTTTCCATACAGGCATTTGATTTTCCCCCCAGTAATTTCAGCTGGATCTGCTGAGTGTTTCCTGACTTCCTGTGTTGCCATTGGACTTTGTCCTATTGACTAGGCAGTTCGTTTCATTCAATCGGTAGGTTTACCAATGGAGATACTTGAACAAAGCATTGCTTACTGGGGCAGAGGGTGCTAGGAAATGTAATGCTGGCTTGAGGAAAGTTACACTGAAAATTTATGGAAAAAATTTACATCAAATGGGGCTGGAATGAGTGTTGCGGGACTCACAAAACATGTGAAATGATAAAGGTTCCTACAGTGTTGTTCTGCAGAATAGAAATGTTCTTCCAGACTCCATCCAAACCCATCGACAAAATGGAGGCAAAGGCACTCTAAGAAGAGAATATCAAGATTGTTCTCCTTTCCCAAGGCAGGAGAAATAGAGCAGCAATGTGATTTTTCATAGCATTGCAATTTGCTAGGGTTTTCCAACAGGAGCAATTTTATCTGAAAGTGGATGTGAAAGCAAAAGGCAGAATTGGAAGTCAGCAAGTGGACAGGGCTTTTTTCCGGAATTATTCCTAGAGTCATTTCTCTTACGAGTGCAGGCTACAAGAAGCCAGAGATCAACATGTGCATTATTTATAGCCATTTTCTAAATTACTTCAGTGTAAATTATCTGTTTAGCTACTTCAGTCCTTAGGGCAAGAGTTGCTACTCCACTCGTTTGGCCCCTGTGTTCCACAGGCTGCCAAGATCATTGAAAGACTTTGGCATGTGGATGTGCTTGCTGTTTCTGGAGTTCTCCATGGGCAGCAGGTAAATATCTTTTGGGTCGTAATGGGAATGATTCTAACACAAGGTACAGGAGACAGGTACCTGAAAATTAGCCTTAAGGTAGAATCATAGAATAGTTTGAGTTGGATGGGGCCTTTAAAGGTCATCTAGTCTAACCCCACTGCAACGAGCAGGGCCATCTTCAACTAGATCAGGTTGCTCAGAACCCCGACCAACCTGACCTTGAATGTTTCCAGGAATGAGGCATCTACCACCTCTCTGGGCAACCTGCTACAGAGTTTTATCACCCTCATAATAAAAAAAATTATTCTTTATCTCTAGTCTAAATCTACCCTCCTTTAGATTAAAGCCATTACCCCCTGTCCTATTGTGACAAGTCTTGCTAAAAAGTTTGTCCCCATCTTTCTTATAAACCCCCTTTAAGTACTGAAAGGCTGCAATATGTCTCCCCAGAGCCCTCTTCTTCAGATCGAACAACCCCACTTCTTTCAGCCTGTCCTCATAGGAGAGATGTTCCAGCCCTCTGATCACTTTTGTGAGTTTTAGCTCCTGTTTTTCAAAACATCAAAAAAGAGTATTTTTCCATTGCAAAGCACAGAACAACTGTAATGTTTCTTAATATGAATTGAGAAGTATCAGTCACGTTCTCTAAGTGTGTTTGTGTGTGTATATTAAATATATATAAACTTTAATTATTACGTTTTCATTCACAATGTACAGTATTTTGCATTTTAAAAATTGTGAGCATGGAGTTGTCACATAGGATGTTTTGGAAAACTGCTCTCAGAAAATTATGTTGTGTTATGAAAAGTTAAAGTGATTTACACTTACTACTAACTCTTTTTGTTTCCTTCAGCTGACACAGAGTTCCAGAAGGCAAGAAATGTGAAGAACTGGCCTTTTGCTAATATGTCACCTGTATACCAATCAAAGTCTTGTCACTTTGCATTAGTTTTACTGTAAAGCTTACCAAAAAGATTGCCTGCCATGTGAAACAGTTTAACTTGTCCAGATAAAGAACAACCAGAGACACAGTAACTGGTGCTCACAGTGCTCATTGTGGAGCATCTGTTGTGTAGCCTCTGTTGTCCAGGAAGCCAGGAGGCAGATTTGGGATCAGAAACCAGGTCTTCTGTACTCTGGGCTAGTCCAGCTCAATTTCTGTGTCCTGCTCAGTGCCTTTGTTGTTAACACAAGAACCAAAATCAACCAAAAGCATTTTTTTATAGGTTATAGGATCCTGATTGTTTTTAAACACTGATAAGGGAACTTTGTAAGATCAGCTTTTGATTTGTAGCTGTTTACATTTGGAAGAGACTGGAGATGCTAATGTCCTTTCTGGCATTTGTAGCTATTTTGCTTTCTGAAGATCTGTGGGTTTAACATGGCATAAGATCAAGCAATAACAAAGCTGTGACAGACAGGATTGCTGTTGAGGTACAGAATGAGTCTTTCGTCTCCAAAAACGTTGCTTACTTTGCAAGTCACTGTCTGCTCACTCCAGTGACTCCTTTTGCATAAGGGTCATCATTTCAGATGTAAGATTCTGAAAAAAAAAATACACAGTTGGGTTGCATCTGTGAGTGGATGAAAGAAGGTTCTGAGCTGGGGTTTTTTTTCTGCTCAGGTAGGCTTTTTCCTGCACCATAGATGTCCTCACAAGACAAGCAAACATTGCCTCTGTTATTAAGCCAAAAGGAGCAGATAAATCTGACAAATTTTGCTTTTCTGCTGTTTTTCCTTTTCTTGGTTTATAAAAGCTCACAGTGTGAAGCACTTCAATGCCTTCCACTATTTTCTTTTACATTTTATAGTGCTTGCATGATCTCAGTGAGGGAGCATATTTATTGTGCATTCCATTCAATTTAGATTCAACTGTAGCACATGATTACAGCAACTTAGAGGAAAAAACTGGAAAATAAGTCCCTGATGTAAAACTGGTAACTGAGCCAAAACAGTAGTGCCAGTTATTTCAATGCCTCACACAGTGATTTACGAATTCACTGCAAACACATGTAACGATTTATTGAGACAACTGTGCATATTAACCAGCTTTCTCAAAACCTTGGATGCAAACTTCTTTTGATGATAATTTTTCCTTTTAATATTTTACAGAGAAGCATTAGAAGGCGACAGTAGGGAAAGCTTGTATTTGCATCATACTTTTCAGTGCCACCCGTGAGTTTATCCCTTCAGTCTCCACTGTCTTATTTTCATTGGGAAAATATATGCAATGTCTCATGGAAGAATGGATACCTGTGGGACTGATATGAATCCTATAGATATTTAGCAAGCTGACGCATAACCCATTTTTTTCACGCATGTGTATTATACATGCATGTGCCTACATAGCTATTTTAGGCTGCTGAAGAGCATGAGAAGCAGTTTGTAGTTGGCATCACTGGTTTTCTTCCAGCCTTTGCCTGTTCTTTCCTAATTTGCAGAGGTTAAATCTGCAGGGTTTACAAGGAAAGACACAGTTGAATGGAGGATGGAGGGTTGCAGGTAAGGACAAAATAATTCTTAGGAAATGTCTGCCAATTCCTGACCTTATAGCAGCTCACACAGGTAGGTTCCTTTCATTTTCAGCAGGCATTTACTTACCTTTATAATAGTTTATATCACAAGTCTCTTGTCCAAGAAAGATACTTCCAAATTGTGTTTGTGTTGGTGGTAAATGCAGAAGCTCAGTCAAACCTTTGAAACCATGTATGAGACCCCAAAATACCTTTTTACTAAAGAATATAACAGCTGACATCCTCCTACTAAACCTGCAGTGAGGAATGACTAAACGCCTCCTGCAACGAGTTTTAAAGGTAAATGAAATTAATAAAAGCTCCAGGTTATTTGTTTCTGTTCAATTTAGAGGCTGAGAAATGCAATAGATCAGGTTTTTTTTCATCCAATAATGTCCCATTCCACAACCTTATCTATCTGATGGTAAAGTAACATAGAGTAAAATGCCAGCACAAAGAAGATAGTAAGAACTGTCTAAGGGTTGTAGGAGGAGGTTGGAAGTAAAGACTTGTTTTTCACACAGTATGAAAGTGTAGTCTTTATCTGGCTGTTTACCTGCAAATAAGGTAAATATCATTCTAATCATTTCTGAAGATATTCATATTTTTCCAAATGTTCAATGGGGCTTGGGTGGTAACAACAGTAGAAAAGATCCCTTTGCTCTCACTGCATACATACTGCATGTGCCATGGGCTCAAGGATCTCAATTCTGTTGCATATCTATTTTTAAAAGCTATGATTTTTTTATAACTTACATACAGAGTCTCTAAAGCACATTTATGTGCTACAATGAGGTAATTTTTCTGGATAATTGGGAAAGTTAAGTAATTGCTTGAAAAAGTAAACATTTTCTTTTAATGTCCACAAAGCAAGTCTTAGAGCTGTTTGATACCTGTACTCGTGAAATTAAACAGTGGTTTACATCAACATGAAATCCATCTTGAGCTATCCTATGATGTCATGTGGCACAGCCAAGTCACGTTCAGGCTACTTCAATACCCTTCATTCATGGTGGGGAGCCTCATTGTGATTTCACTTTTCCCTCAGACAGCAAAAAGCAATATATAAAATGTGGTATTCATATGATTTGTGTGTGTTTGTAGTGTACCTGTTGACAGCTTAAGACATCAGTGGGGACAGACTGGCAGTGTTCTCTCCAGCTTTTATTGCCTTTATGCTCTCCAAAGCATGACCTTGTGTCTTTAAAGTAATCTACCTGTTGGCATAGTCATGTGGCAGCAAGATACTTTGAAACAACCCCCTTTATTTTTGTGTGTGATTGTTGTATTTATTCATGACCAAACAGAACAATCTTGGTCTGTGTCTAGGCTTCCTTATTTTATGTGGTTTAGGGTCATAATTTCCCATTTCAGCCTTGCTGATGATTGCAGCTTCTATGCTGATATGCCCAGCTTTCTCTGGGACACTGTAGTACCTTCTCCAGTAGAATTTCCTATAAAAGTTTCCCAATTCATCAATTTCTGGGTAGGATTTAATTGTAAGATCAAGATCTTTGTCAGATGTCAGAAATGTTGATTCTGGGATTACTACTACCTAATGTAGCATCACAGTCTAATCACTTCTTTGTGTCCACTTTCCATAGGTTTTACTATCTTATGTCATTTGCCAAACTCTTACACTCAAGCTCCATCAGACAAGACTCATCTTTTTGTCATATGACAGTCTGATGACCCAGGCTCTGACTGGGATGTTAGTTAATTAAGTCTACTGTGGTTACTCCCAGTAAACAGTAGTATTCAAGACACTGAGATAGGAATAAATTTGGGTAGCAAAAAGCCAAATGCTAGTTTGATAAGAGAAGGGCAAAGCTTATGATTTAAAGATGAAAAGAAAGGAACAGATTTTAAATTTTGTTGCAATAAAGATGGCTGTGCTGCATGGGAAAAAGGGCAATAATCCGTCTCAGAGGCTGAAGTTCTGCATAATGGAGTGTACAGTGGAGCCCTCAGTATGAAGGCTGAGAAAAAAATAAAGAATTGGGGGGTATTGACAGTGTCGAAAAATAAGAAAGCCAGGATGAATTACCACAAAGGCCAGGGAAGGGGAAGCGTAGCTTGAGTAGTCATTCTTTTCAACAGGGAGCAAAAAGCAAGAGAAGAAACAGAAAGCAAGCACCAGGAGTGGATCCTCAGCAGAAGTCCCTGGTAAACCAGTATCTTGTAATGCTTCGGAGGATGCTGACATCTCCATCAGCTCCTTTTTCTCTTTGATTAGTTCTGAACACTTCTTATGTTAATATTTGGAAGCTTTGAATTCATTTGAATTCTTCTTGAAAAGCCTACATGTAATAGACAGTGTTGATTTGTGTGCTTAGTGTAGCTTCAATTACTTTCACCAAATAAATAAAAACCTCCCAGGATTTCAAAAAGTCTGGATGGATCTCTCTGCTGATAATGGAAATCAGTCACCTTAATTTTGTTTTTCAGAGATATCAGAAATACCTGCTATAGACTCAATAAACTTGTGTTGCCCTTGGAATTAGCAGATTGCACACATTGCTTTCCAGGCCCTGCATAGATTTATCTTTCAAACTCGCACGTTCTCTCAAAAACAATAATTTGATTTGGCACTGTACCTTAGTATACTTCTATAACTATTGGGTGTGATGCAGAAAAAGCATAGTTTCTAGCTCGTGGCTTCAGGAAATTAGTTCATAATAAGCTCACAGCTGTTAAACTATAGTCGGCGTCTTCTGACACTTATGAATTAGAATAGGGCAATACAGAAAATAAAATTACGTGACTGTTAAGGGCTCCGGTTTTGAAACAGATTTACATATAAAGAGTGCAAGTTACCAAATAGCATCTTAAGAATAAATTGACTAAAAAAATATTTCTAATAAGAGAGTTAGAAAACTACACCATAGATATATTACATTTTTTTGAGAATTGTAGAAAAACAGAAAGTATAAGTGTCCTGGTTTTTCCAAAACAGAACTACACAGTCTTTGAGATCTCTGGTGTGAATCAACAAAGAACAACAATTAAGGTTTTTACTGCATTCAGTTAGAGGTCGAGCTGTGCAACATCTATGGATACTGCACCCTTCCACTTCCAGATGACAGCTAGCTTTCTGAGTTTGCAAGAAAGAGGAAAAAATAATTATATAGTTAGCTACCTATTGTCACATAAAGAGTGAAGCCGTCAAAGTTGCTGCCAGCCCCTAAACGCTAGCTGCTAGGCCAATTGTGTGAAAGTGCTGCCTTTGGTGCCTATCAGTAAATGGGGCAATGAGGTTATACATAGCAATGGTTAATCCTTAGTTCTGGGATTTTATTTATATATTAGGACAGAGAAAAAATGAAACTTATTTTTCATAGTAAAATGTGTAATGAGAGAAATCACTAAAATTAATATGATATTTAGAGGGGGTGTTGCCTTAGAAAGTCCTTCAATTTATTCACAAAACAATCACTATAAATGCACTAAAATTTATGTGGTCTCTAGCTGCATCATTTGCTTACTGCTGGAATCTCATTTTTTTATAGCTTTGGGTCAGCATGAAGCAATTGTTTGTTCTCTGTCATAAGTCTATGACATCAGTCTTACATTGATAAGCCAGAGGCATGGTTTAATTGTAGGACTTCTTTAGTGAAGAAAAAAAATTAGAATTAATTTTTAATTAAATGCAACAGCCATGTTACCAATAGATCTACAGCGCTGAAATCTTTTACCCACAGTTAGCACTAGTGGGGTAACTCTCATAGTTGGATGTTTTCTTCATTGCTTGATGAAAACCAATTTTAATTTTCAACTATTGAATAGTTTTACTATTTAAACCAAAACACACTCATCCACTTATAAACTTTAAAGCAGTAAAGTCTGTGGAGCAGGATCTTTTAGACGGGAGCATGACTAGGTAACCTATCATTTAGTTATGGTGCAACATAGTTATTTAAAAGAAAGCATTAACGTCATAGAAACATCATTGTAGACCATATGGTGGTGGTCAGGATCTTCATCCTACTGAACATGCATCTTTTATGGTTTGAGAAAACCCATAACAATTTATTGTCTTTTAGACAATTATTCTATCACCGGATGACCCCTACCCACCCAGAAAAAGAAATGGGGAAAAGGAAGGAAACATGAGGGTTGAAATATAAATGGATTTAATACGATAAGACTAAATAATCAACAGTAATGCTAAAGAACCAATATTAATCCCAATACTAATATAAAATATACAGGAATTATACTCAGCCAATTATATCAGTAGGAAGCTGTGCACTCCCAGCAGCGGACAACAAACATCAGACACTGTGAGCACAATGGGATCGAGAGGAAAGGAAGGCCTCAGGAGTCCAGTACCAGGGCAAGGAATTCAAGAATCAGGCAAGGGCTGCCTTCAAGGGAGAGAGAACTACACAGCAAGCTTTTCTTGTTGATATTGAATGTGACATTCATAGTATGAAATAATCCTATTGGCCAGCCTGGGTCAAGTGCCCAGCCCTTGTTCCTGCACCTCACATGACTCAAAAACACCAAGACCTTGAATCCCACAGAGCCTAGCTGGCTATAAAGTAAATATTTTCACAAATTCAGACACTAGCATCTTCTAAAAGTGCAGTTTTCCCGAGCATCAGAAGAAAAGTTAGTCCTGTGTCACTCAACCCAGGACAGCATCACATTAGCTTTCCCTCATTCCAGGGATGATTAGGGCCTGCATTTTAAAAACAGCCAGAGAAGGCTTACTTTAATTTGGTATGTGTCCTTTTATCACCTTATTTAATCAAGGGTAGAGTTCAGATATTGGCTTAGTCATGTTTGATTTTGACTTTCATTTTTCTTGGATTTTGGTTTGTGATAGTCTGTTTTGTGTTTATGATGGGAAGTCTGTGCTTTTTGCTTTCCTCAAGGGCAAGTGGAAGTCACAAAGGAATCTTTAGCAGCTATTGCAGTGTCTTAGTTGGAGATGTGAAGTTTTAAAACTTACGAAGTTTCCTGTGTTGAAATGCCTCTCTGTAGAAAAACAATAAGAGGTCTAAACAACAGAGTAGAAATCCATGGCTCCTGAAGCTTTGATGTAGTAAATTAGGAAAGAAGGGAGCAAAGCACAAGAGGCTTTAAAAAGAAAAACAAAGTTACTAATTATCAAGAAGTATTATTCAATCTATTTTCAAGCCTCCTCTGAAATAGTTGACTCCATGAGAATAAAGATTAAGATAATCCAGGATCAATAAAGATGTTTAAAACCTCCTTTGCATAGTAATAACTGCAATTACAAGTCATACCTGTGTTTATTTTATATTTGTAAAAGTGTGTTCATAGTCTATTTGTTCATTCAAACACCAATGAAACCTGACTTACATACTGACCAAGCAATTTTCACAAAACCTGTGTTCATGAGTACCACAGAGCCAAATAGAAAACTTGAAATTTTTTTTTAATGGGTTAGCTTTTTTTATCCTACAGCCATTAGAAAAGTGTTAACAAAGCATTTATTGCAGCACTTAAGGGTATATATTTAAATTAGCGACAATATGTATATTTTTTTCCAAAAGAAATAACAGAACAAATTATCTTCCAGATGATATTCTAGCTAATTTCTAATGAGACCCCTCCAAATATCTTTTTAGTTCATTTGAAGATCCAGAATTAACCAAATCTTGAAAGAAGCTGTGATAGCTGTCTTGGCACAAAACAGAGTTTGCTCATTAACATTTACAGTCTTTGAAGAACAGCTATATCCAGACTCTGAGCAGTCAGTTCACTCATCAAAATACAAGCGCTTTTCCCATGCTCTCTGGGTAATGCCCCAGCTGTGCAGGCTGCCAGCAGAAGCAGCTGTCTCAGGTGCTTTGTAACCACATTTGCAAACTTCTCCAACTGCAGAGAGCTTGGAACAGGAGGGAAGTGCATGCCTGAAGTCAGGTGCAGAATTCCACTATCTTGAAGTTTGGTTGCTTTGCCCTGCCCTCATTATAGGTGAGCAACTGGATTTTTTGCACATGCTTTTGATCCCAAAGAGGTCAGAAATTGTTTAGAAAACATCCAAGTACTTCAATATGAAAATTTTTAAATGCAGGATTTCCTTTCAGAAATGCCTTTGTTTTTCTAGCACTTTTTGAAGTGCAGATTATCTTTACATTCTGTTTTAAATTACTAGCCTCTTTTTGTGACTAACTCATTATCAAGGTTCAGTTAAAAATTTACCTCAGCTCTTAGAGCAAAATCGTGTCTTAAAAACTTCACCAAAGTATGAAGCAATGCACCTTGCTCTTTGTGTGAACAAAATATTGAACTTGGATTATTTTGAACTTGAATCCAAGTTGAACTTAGATTGTTTTTTTGAATATTATTTTTCATTTGAATTATAGAGAGATATTAATGCTTGCGTACAATCTGTTGGGCCTTTAACTCTTTTTTTTTTTTCCTCTTAAGTTCAGCTGCTGACCTAGGAAGAGAGCTGGATGCAGAATGGATTTTTTACTATTACTGTGCAACTGCTTTAGTTCAGATGAATCCCTGAACTTGTTCCAAACAATGCTGCTGTTGGAGCATTGCAGAATCAATAAGCAAAACTTGCTTTTACAAGTCCTGGGCCCAACTTGATGTTAGAGTGTAAGAAACTGGTTGATAGCCTTTAAACTTCTTGGGGAAGTTTTCAACCTTTCTTGCTTTACTTGATTTTGATAAGAGAAGGAACACCACCATTGTGAAGGGTGCTGGTGATGTAGCATCAAAACTACACTACGCAGTTCTGGTCATCTGTGCTCTGGAAAGATTAACTAAGTTAAAGCATGTGTCTCCTGTGGAGGGAGGGTAAACACCTGATTGTCCCGCTCAGAAAAATGAGAAAGGTGACTGACCTATGTGAGCCAGTCATGGGAATTAAGGGGAAAGGAAAGAATTACTTAAACTAAAGGATAGTTTTGGCCCATGAACAAATGAGCTTGAACAATTTGTGAATAAATGAAGCTTTCAGAAGAGGCTTAAGTACAGGGTCTGGAGCAGACTTGTAGTCAGGAGAAATAGATGAAAGACTGACCTGCTTTCAGTTGGAGCATGTTTAGTTACGAAAGGATCTTGTATAATGCAGTTATTGAGTGGCCCAAAGAGCCCTGGAGGTCCCTCCCCAGCCTATGGTCCTGTATTACAAGGAGCACAAAAACAATAGCAGCATCCTAACAATGATGCCAGTGGCTATAGCTTTGCTCAATGTTCTCATTGCTTTTCATGTGTACCTTTATTCTTCTTTGATTAAACAAAAATCAAATTAACAAAATCCTGCACTTAAAGATTTTGACTGTAAAATATTTGAATAAGAACAAGAAACAAAACTATTTGTTGAAAGAAAAAAAATACAGTAGACCTATCTTTCCTTTTAAGTTCTTCTGTTCCTCGTGCGTGTTTGTTATCTCACCAAGAACCTGTGGTGTTGGCCAAGTGTTCTCAGTTTTCAGTAATGTGAAATAAAAATAAGGAGTCAAAGATATTTGCATGATCTAGCTTTTTTAGAGATTCTAATTTTTTAAGACTGTGACATTAGAACTCTTTACTCTGATTATGATAGCTAAAGTTAAATTTGTGATGTGGATGACAGTAATGTCTACCTAGTATTGCAGGTGCATCCTGTCTAGTGATCCTAATCCACTTTTTTCATGGGATAAATGGCAGGATCACAAATTCAGTTCTCTGCAAAATGCTAATTAACACCCTTCAAAGCAATTTTAGCTGAAGCCAAGCGTTATTTGGACACAGGCAAGGATTAATAGGCACAGCTTTTTGTCTATAGCAATAAAATCATTCAGTGGAGATCAGAAGTACAGTAGATTAGTGTCTCCATTATGTGCCTGCCTCCTTTCTGAAAAAACCTCCAGTCAAAGCAACAAAGCAGGCTTGAGTCCCCATTGCTCTTCAGCTGAAGAGCATGTCAGGGCACATATATCAGCTTTTCAAAGCAGTGACAACACATTAGCTCATTAGTAGCTTCATACATAACAGATCTGGCATCCCTCAGTGAATAGTATGTAGCTGCCTTTGAGTAGCCGGGATTTTGACCAAGCACTACAAAGTGTTTCTTAAGCTCTAAGGAGGAGTGAGACAATGACAAAGAAGAGACAATAAGCATGTGGTATATCCAGTTAGGTTATTGCCATAAATCTTCTTCCCTGATTAAATCTCTAAAAAAAACCCTGAATGTTTTAAGACAGGCACCCATGTGTTTAATTCAATGACCTGACATAAAAAAACCAAACAATTTAAAGCACCACATCTCACTTTTCTAATTCTCTTAGACCCTAGGGGCTGAAATTGCATTAGATTTCTGAGGCACTGAGGTTGTTAAGAGTTACTTTTTTTTTTTTTTTTAAGAAAAAGGGGGGATTTTAACACAGTCAATTTAAAATAAATAAAATAAAGGTGAAAATTGTTTTCAGCTCAAAATTTGTCCCTGCTGTCTGTAGAAGGCAGGAAATTCTGGTTGAGACAGAGGTACAGGGTATTTTGCTTATTACAAAACATTTTGAGATCTTTTATGTGGAGATCCAGTTGATCCAGATTTTATGGATTTAATTTTATGTTTAATCACTGAAAGAGACAGAAATAGTGGGATCCTAATGAAACTTTCTTTTAGAGAAATAATTCATAGATGGTTAGACAATTTTGAAAATACTACTCAGACATGTCTGCATCTTTAGAAAAGAATCTGAAGACCTTTGAAATTTAACTCTAATATATTCAAAATCTAGTTCCCATCAGACACTATATTTTCATGAAAATGTAGCATTGATTTCCTGTGTGACCAGAAAGCCAAATGCTTGCCACTTTCCTCAGAAGA
The DNA here is from genome assembly GCA_013399435.1 of Arenaria interpres. Classification (NCBI taxonomy): domain Eukaryota; kingdom Metazoa; phylum Chordata; class Aves; order Charadriiformes; family Scolopacidae; genus Arenaria; species Arenaria interpres. The sequence goes on from VXAK01028230.1 coordinate 12,238, forward strand.
CATTCCTCACTTTGGCACAAAACATGTTTGCTACAGGCATGTATTTAATGCTGCAAACAAATGTTGTAACTGTCGCAGAGTCTGTTAAAAAAAAGCAACATCATTTTCATGCAAATCTGATAGACTTGGCAGGATTTTAACTCTAAAATGCTGCTGGTAAAGAAAAATCCATTTAGGTGATACACACTGTAAAACATTCACCTCAAGGAGTACTCTCAAAATGTAAAGGCTGAAAGCTGCTCAGGGTAATACAGCATCATGAATTCTCTAACAATGAAAAAAAAGTTTAAAAAATCGTTCATTTACTTTGGTTTGCCCCATCTTCTCAGCTGCACTTTTTAAGGATAGTGACCAAAAGGGCTTAGTTTACTGTGAACAGGTACAATGTTGACAAAGGAAGGATTAATGAAAACATAAAAAAATGTATTTGTACAGAAACTGGAATTTCATGTTCTTTCTCAAGATATTACAGCAACACAGGGTGACCTTTTAAGATACTCAGCCCCCAACTATGTGAATGAATTCCTACTGTCATGGGACTGGATTAAGGGTTGGAATTTATTGTAAAGGCTCTGAATCTAAAATTTATTTATTTATTGCTTGCCACAGGGTATTTTGAAAGTAAGTGGTGAGTGCAAGGGAAAACAACTTGAAGCAACCGCAGCTAGTCATCCGAAACCCAGAAGGTTTGCCCACTGACTTCTCTCCTGGTTGCCAGTTTCTGTGACCATGAATGTCCGACTTTAGTCATTTCCTGAGCGTTTGTCTAGTCTGCAAGGCAATCTGTATGTCTCGGTTTAACTGTTCATTGCAGACCTTTCCATTTGATTAAAGAGGATAGCTAAGCTGTATTTAATATTACTTCATCAATCTGAACTCTTTATATAAAGTCTTCAGTTGTGAGAAGAGACTATATATATAGCTTTAATACTGATCATAAAGTATTAATGATAAAATGTAAATAAGACCTTCCACCTCATATGCGGTAGCTTTCATCTGACCTTTGCTCAAAATTGGTTTGCGCTTTTTTTTTAATACAACTATTAATCTGTTGAGTTTCACAACATTTGCATGAGGTAGTTGGTATTATCAATAATTTGCAGACAAGGAAAATATGATACAGATGCTGCATCTCCTCTTGGGAAACACCGGTAACTTGGCTACCAATGCTACTATTATCAAGGGAGGTTTTACAAAGTTTCCTGAGAATAAAAACAGTAAGTGACTTGTCCATGAGTCAATGGAAGAATTAGAAATTTAAACCAGGAGCCTTGTTACAGCTCCACGTACTGACATTAGACAGTGCCTACCACCATAGTTATTTGATAAATTGCTCAAATCAAGTGATTGTTTTCCAAAATACCATATAGCTTATTTTTAAGTGCTGCAGTGATGACTTTACCTCTTCCTACATAGAAATTTAAAAAAAGATGCCATCACTTCTGATCGGAAACAATATTTCATTCAAGAACCTATGTTTACTATCCATTTCTTTGCCTGTTTTTTTTTCTTTTTTAAATCGAGATATTGACCTCCCTGTGACACAACAGCTAAGATTAAACTTTGAAATGTAGAGTGTTAGACTAGCTTGCTAGTTGGAAAATAGCAAGCTCTTGGGTTCTGCTGTTTTGTTTTGGGTTTGTTTGTTTTTAATAGCACATTACCAATTCTGTCTTTCAGAAAAAAAAACACCTGTTTAATTAAATACATTTTTACGTTTATATAGGAAAATATTAATTCATTAAGATATTATAGATGCCAGAATTAGTGATGAGCAATCCTCAGGAATTTTTTTCTAGGTAAAGCTACAAGATTTTTTATCTTAAAAAATGTTCTCATTTTTAATCTCTTATCCCAGCTAAGTTGAAGTGTCCATTTTATGAGCCATCCAGTCTGATGTCCCTTTAAAACTCCTTTTATGTCAGGTCTTCCAGAAGTGCCTTCTGGAAGGGGTCTCCGAGAACTGGATAACTTATATAATCAACTGAGCCTGTATGTCTAATTGAGATGGAAATAGTATATCATAATTACTTGGTAACTTTCCTTGCCTAAAATACCTTTAAGTTAGTTTTTAAGTACTGTAATGGCATTTTTGGTCCTGAACCTAGACAGAAATCAATGATGAAAACAATCTGAGGTTTCAGAAATTGTTAAAACAGGATCTGCCTCCCCTTAAGCATCACCAGTATTCAGAGTGAAAGTGGAACATAATCATCACCTTATCATATTTCAGTGCCATAACTTCCCAGATGTGTTCAAGTTTTTTTTCTTTAAAATTTCACCAGTTGATTCAGAGTGGTGTTGTTCCTGATTCACTTTCTGGTGCAGCCAGTAACAGTTCAGGAATAGGGCAGAAGCAGGCAGAAATGAGGAATGAAAAGAACAGGCTGGTGGGAAATTATTAAGGACAGAAAAAAAAAAACCAAAACTGAACTATAATGACATCTCTTTATCCTACTATCCTCTTTCAAAAAACTTTACTGAAAAAAAAAAAGTCCTCTCTTTGTCTCCCATTCCCCGAGAAGGAAATACTTCTACTTTCAGGAAAGTACAAATCAAGCCCTAAAAGCTCCTGCACGAAAGCAAAAGTTGGAATATCTGGTGGGAGCTGTAATTTGCTCATCCCAGCCTGGTTCTCTTCCATAAATCAGGATCTGCGACTGGATTATATCACCCATAAAAACTTTGGCCAGAGGTTCCAGGGTGAACATCTCTCCCTTCATCCTGAGTGGAGACCATGCTGAGAGCACTTTGGTAGTAAATAAATACAGAATACAGGTTGTTCAGCTGAATCTCCAGCTTTCTGCTGAAAGGCAGGTACAAATGTCAAAGTTTCTCTGGAGGGCAGGAGGCCAGCAGAAGAAGGGAGAGTTAGGAGTTCAGTGTATTTTTGCAGTAGTCAGAGCAGAGAATGAAGAAAGGAAGATGTAAAAAGAGAAAAGCATCCTGTCTTCTCAGAAACAGACTTAAAAAGGGCTTTTGAATGCTCACCAAGATCCTGTCTGTATTATTTGTTAGCCATACCGAACTTCTTAAATCCCCTATATAGTCACTCAAAAGCTGTGGTAGTGAGAATCAGTTTTAAACAAGTTCCAAAACTGCATTTGTATTTGCCTACCTGAGGAGCTGCTTTGCCTGTCCACTCCCACCAGGCTACACAGACATACACAGGCAGCATGGGCAGCGAGAGCTCAGGTTGAAGCCCAGATCCCAAGCCCACAGTCACAGGATCTACAAAGAGCCTCCAAAGATCACTAGTCATGAATGGACTCTTCATTTAACCTTGTAGAATGGCAACTGGTACTAAACCCACCAAATTACCATACACTGGGAAATTCAAAGTGTCTTTGCTCAGTCCTATTATGACAGATTTTTGCTCCCTTGATCAGAATGATTCAAAGGAGACTGACTGCAATTTAAACTGAGGGATAAATATAAAAAAAAAAATTGAGACCAACAGTGATGGGGAGCCACGGTGACAAAACACGCCCTGAGGAATAAAGACAAAGGACAAGGTGGCAAGTCATTCAGGAAAGAGCAAACTGCCACACTACCAGTGCCACATCTCTCCTTCCTGGCAGTGAATGCAAAGACAAGCCATTCTCTTTCCATCAGTTCAGGGTGTCTCTACCAGGAGAGTAACAAGCCAAGAAATTACTTACAAAGCCATTCTTTGCAGGAAATGCACCTGGATGGTCTCAGCAGATCCCCTCTAATACCTCTGAGATATGACTGTGTCTAGGGGTAGGCAGGAGATACCTTCTGCTCAAATGAGTTCTGTTCCCAGCAGCTTTGGCTTACCTATTAAGTTTAATGTCTATGGATGTTTAGGGTTTACTTCTGCCCCGTAGCTGTACTACTCTGTTAAATAATCTTCATCACTGCAATTATTCTTACAAAGAGAATAAGAGGTGATTGTTACAAAGGCCTAGATACTGATGGTAGGTATAGTTAGGGAGCTGGGAATTAAGAAATTACTGAGTGAGGAAGTCTTGTCTTTTTTTTTATTTAAGATAGCTATGGTTATTTTATTTAATTAGCAGCAGTTAAATAATCTGTTTATTTGACAGCATATTTTAAAAGACCTTTGAGAGCAGATCACTGGATGAGCTGGATGGAGGCCACCCCTTATCTCTAAGGCATATGGATGGATGAGATGAAATTCGTTTAAGATGTCTCCTGTGCCTCCATTTGGGAGGGAGGGAGCAAGGAGGCCCCCAGTGGACACAGCTTTCAACCCCATAAGCATACTTTTGTCTAAGCAGGGCAAATCTGAGCATTAGTCAGGGGGGTAACATAAGATTAAGGTCTCTGAAACAAATACATGAATAACTTTGCTTATTTGTTGGCCTTTTCTTTTTCCATTGTTTCAAATTCACATTTTTTCATTTTAATAAGAGGTGGTGATATTTTAAATGAAAAGCAACTTTGCTTATCAAATACTAAAATGTTTTCATCCAAAAATGCAGAAAAGAAATATATGAACTTGGAAAAAAAAAAAATCAGCGAGACCAGTTTCATAAAGCCATGACAAATTAGTGGAACACTATCATATTGAACCTCAGCTTTTTTCTGAAAATAGCTCTCCCAAAATTTGGCATCCAACTCTAAAGAAAAATTAAAGACTGCCTATTTCCCAACAGCAGCAGAGGGCCCTAACTTTCAAACATCTAAATACACAAGTGAAAATCCTTTCACTCGGTTAATAGGTCTGTCGATCCCTTCCCATCCTCTGTCCCTTCGGAGAAAAGACTATCACCCCACTGCAGTCACTGTCTATGTACTTGTCCAGGGATGAATCCTGATTCCTACCTAACTCCCCTTATCAAGGATAGGTTTGGCTGTTCCTTGCAGATGAGTCCATCTATTTTCTGCATTAGAGTCCTCCCCTGGGGATATCTGAGCTCACCCAACTGTTTGTTCTGCTTCTCCATAAACCAAATACTTCATGACAGACGGGTTTTCTCCCATGGTTTCCAGTTATCAGCTATCTGCCTTAACATCAGAGGTAACCCGTGTCACTGAGCTGGATTTCCAAAAGGCAGGTATCCCTTCGAATGAAAGTCCTGTCATTGGAAAATAGCCTTTTTTTTTTTTTCTTTTTGTCTGGGATTTCCTTTGCCACAGAAACCCTTCAGTCTGGTAAGGAGTCCCACCAGAAAGTCTTCCCCTGGTACTACAAAATATGATATTCCTCATATGTGTGACCTTCACAAATGAGTGCTTTTTCTTGCTTTATTTACCAGTAACAAATTTGAAATTTTCATTAATCACTTTAATGCAGCCTACCTGAATTTTATTTGCTTAATTAGAGAAGGATTCTAAGAGCCTACAGATGCTAATATACAGAGTTGTCTGCTAGCCAATAGTTGCTGCAAAACTCTAGGTTAGGAAGAGTAAAGCTGCCTGGCACTCACTCTGGTTTGTCTTGCTCTCTAAGTCAAGGTCTTTATTTGCATCGTTCATAACTGGTTTTTTGTCTACCCCTCTGTCCCCCACTCCAAGTAGCTTCAGCTGTGAGGAATCTGGTTATGTATTTCTTTTAAACCCTCCTCTTCAAAATGTATTACAGAGTCAGTACGTTGTCACAATGCTCTCTGGAAATGCACACTAATGACCTGGGAAACCGAAATAGCCCCTGGAACAGTTAAGGAGAATTTGCAGGAATTCCTTCATGCAAAGCTGGGCACCCTAAAAGAAATATGCTTTCAAGTTCAAACTGTTGTTTATTTTGGAGCATGTTTCTCTCTCTGCTTTCAATGGTGACCTAGGAATGAGCTCACCATTGGAAGCAAATCTGTCTTCTGTTTCCACTCCTAAAGGATTACCTACTCTCTGAAGTGTACGGGGTTATTGATGGGCTTACAGCAAAATTATGATTTGGAATTCTGTGGAAAAAATAAATACACAGACATACATGTGTGTGTGACACTGACAGATTTAAGTTAAAAAAACTTGTTGAAACATTACAACAAAGAGTTTGAATTTGTAATAAATAGAAGGCTTCCAATATTTGCAAATGTTCTGCTTTGTGCTTGAACAGGAAAATATCTAATCTAGCATGACTGTGCAGGAGAACAGCAAAAACATATTGTTTTGTAATGTGCATATGGGCTGTGTAGCATTTGGCAGCATCTCAGACTGAGATCCAATTAACAAACACCCTCACTCTGCCTTTACGTGGGGTTGTTTAACATGGTTTTCTACAAGCAGATCATGTGAACCAGTGCTGCTGGAGGTTGATTAGTGCTTCAGTTACCAGACTAATGACAAACCAAGCAGAGACTGCTCTGCCTGTCACTCCATGCTGCCCTGCAGAAGACCAGCACTGCAGAATCAAACACCAGGTCTCACTAATACCACTTTTGACAGTTTAGTCCATGGGACTTTGAAGGCAAGCAGTGTCTGCCAGCAGGGCCAAGGCAAAGAAGAGAGAAGGCAAATGACAACCACCTAAGATGTCACTGCCAAAGATGCCTCATCTTGATTTTGTAGCATCTTCTGCTTTTCTGACCTTGCAAGTGCACACTCCTTTGAATCCCTTTCCCACACAGGGATAGATGGGTCCAGGGTCCCTTCTGTAAACATGTTAGGAGCTTTGCCATTTCAGCCTCTGCCTAGTGGTGTTTGAGAGCCAGTGAGTGACAACCGGCCCACCAGCAGGCAGAGATGGAAACTTCTTTAAGCTGAGTTAAAGAAAGATGGCTTTATTTTTCCTGTTGCAGCAGTCACCTATTAAACCAAATGTTGACAGAAAGCCAGATACAGTGACAGACATGGTATAACACCACGAGCAGAACAAAAAGGAGCAGGCTCTAGCATCTGTTTGATGAAGTGTCATCCTGCTTTGAAGTCACTTATTCTGAAATCCCTGGGAAATTACCTGGCATTTGATTTCTTAAATTTGCTTTGGTTGCTCCTTGTACATTCCTCTCCTTCTCCCTTGCCTGCCCTTTTGTCTGTCCTTCACACATTTAAGAAGGAAGGATTATAAAAAATCCATCATAAAAACCCAAATCTACAGATGCAGGAGAGACGTCTCTTAAGTCATTCCTTCTCTTTTTTCACTGATGTATTCTCTCAAGAGTGATAATCATCTTTTTTGAAATGCAGGTCTAAGATGGAAGGAATTTTTATCTGGAAGAGTAATATAAATTAGCTTTGACTGCCAGTTTCCACTGATTATTACTTTCCAGGCGGAATTCCTACAAATTCTTGAGGCATGACCTCCAATGAAAAAATAAACCCCTTTAAAACTTGTTTGAGAAATTCCAGATAACTTTCACAAGAGATTTAATTTTAGAGCATTAACACAATCTTGGTTGGAAAGATAAAACTACAATGCAGTTATTTGGTAGGAGTCATTACTGAACAGTGAAGTCATTTGAGCTTATTTTACTGTGCTTATCTTTTTGCTCTCTTTTTTCCCTCCTCAAGCTAATTTTATTATGCATTACTCAGTGCACTCTGGATTCACCCTCATAAAAGGATAAAGTATCTCAGCAGATATCCAGGCTTAAGCAGTCAGTTCGAGAGTAAACTCACAAGCCTTAGTTATCTACACCAAACTGCCAGTGCACAGGTTATCATCTACATATTGTCAGTTAGTGTTCATTAGCTTGTAAATCTTGGGTTTGTGAGGCTTAAGCAAAGGTAAAAGCTGCCACAGATAGAACAGAGCTGTTTCAAATACCAGGGCCAAGCACTTACTAATGGCAAATGCATCTTTGAATCAGATTTCACCTCTCCTAAGCAAATAAATTAAAAAAGAAATCTGCACCAGCAGATCAAGAAAGCCCCTCTCCTGCACCTCTATTTGATCTGCAGATGCATGAAAAAGTGAAAAGCACACGTTGGAAGATATTAGTTTATATTGCAATCATTTTCATACCATTTGAATGTTTAGGGCCAGAATCCCTGGTTCTTTACTTGCAAAGCATGCATGCAATGAGATGCTGTGACTCCAGAGACATGGGAGCTCGTGCTCAAGGAGCTGTGCCAGTGTCGGTATGGGCCTGCAAAAGCACCTGCCCATTCGCACCCAGGTGTTCAAGCACAGCCATCCAGAACGGATGTCCATCTTTAACTTGAGGTGTACCATGGAGGAGTGGAACAGTGACACTGCCTGACAAAATGTTTGCAATTACAGCTACTGCCAGGTCAGCAGGCCTGCCGCAGGGCTAGGGGATGAGAACTGTGGTGCAATAAAACCAACAAGATCCAAATATGTGAGAACTTTGGGGGAAATTTTTTCTGCGTCCTCACATGTGACTTCAACCCTGTCAGCTGTGTTATAGCTGGCTGAGGCTTCCCAAACAGAGGGATCAGGATTCCAGTCTGGGCAGGAACTAGCAGCTGGCTCCAGTCCCATGGAGAAGTCCGGCTGTGCTCTCACCTGTACCTGAAGCAATCCTTCTTTATTTTTTTTTTTCAGCCCAACTTCTGTCTCCTAAAGTGCTTCTCTTCCCACGCAAGCATTAACAGCTAGTACTCCCCAAGGCCTGCCGAGAGACGACACTGAGTGTCTGCACATAGGGGGCCTCCCCAGGATCAATGCACTGGTCTGTCTTATGTCTCTCTGGGAGTAAGCACCAACTGAGGATAGGAAGCTGCATAGGTCATTAGAACCTTCTTTTCTGTGTGTGAACCAACTTAAAATAAAGCCTAACCTTTCCTTTCTGACAGCTGGTTACAACACTCTCCTTCAGAGATTAACTGCCCTGCATGAAAGGAGCATGATCACTTGTTGGCTAGAAAAACAGCCTTTTGGGGAACATGTTTCTATTTGGAAGAAGTCCCTGTTTTCGTGCAGAAACATCAAATTTAGTCCTCCCTCATCCCATTTGTTTTGTAATTTTCTAATCCCTTCTTTTCCATTAGCCCACACTGCTCATCTCACTGGCAAAATGGAAGATGAGAGCAGGGAAGGAATACAACCCAGAATTTCATAACCGAAAAGTCCTTTCTGTATTTCTATTTAACTTTTTTATAAACATGAGTCTTTCAGCTACACTTCTCTGCTTCTGGCTGTGCCAGGTCAACAGTGTATTACACCTTGATCTCCTCCTCTTTCCAGTTCTTGCCTATCAACAGTCACTGCATTATTTATTTCCAAAACTCCATCCATATAAAGGTTCTTTCTCCTTTTCAGCTCATCCCCTACAGAAGCATTTCAGCCAGCTGAACTGGCAGTAATGTAACTCCGGCTAAGCAAGAAAAAAAAGAAGTAGAGTCAAGCTGAATGGTTACATGAAGCAACATCTGCATCCTGTAGCATCTTGACATACACATAGGTGTGTGACTGGTGTTTATATATACACTTTTTTCCCCTTCAAGGGGTGTTCAGCTGCCTTAGCCAAAGTAGCTGGTTTCTCTACTAACTTAGCTTTATGGACCAGCTTATTTACAATGTGTAGAGTACAAGTGCATGATTGATAGTGCGGCTAAAGTGGACTCTTTCATTTACCTGAGCTTAAAGAGTGTAAGTTTGGGGGGAAAGTTATTTGAAAACCCAAACTTTCTCTGTTGTTTTATGAGCATCTCCATATAGTACCCATTGGAACAGGTCCACTCCTTGCTTGACCAAACTCATTAACCAGAGTTGGAATAGAGCTTTCTCCTCTGAGAAATGTAGGGTTTTGTTTTTAATAAAACACGTGGGCCAAATTAGTATGTAAATAAATGAATGACTTTCAAGAATCCCAGATAACACTTGCTGAGCAATGGGTCAGGCCAGATTTAATCTAAAAATCTTTCTGCTGCGTGTAAATGATTATGTCATAGCATTTGTCTCTAATTACTAAACTGTTTCCAAAGGCTTGACTCATGGCATGTTTCTCAGTTAACCACAAAAACTTGTACTACAAGATTTGCCATATAGATTCTTTTTTTCCTACAGCATTGTTAAGCCCTGGCTCCTGAAAAAGGAATGTAACAATCTCCCAGAGATAGACACTTGATCTTTACAGTAGTGAGAGTTTTTTTTTTTTTAAATGAAGTTTCCATATAAAGGAGAAAAGGCACTTTTGACTCATAAGGAATACTGTAACATCCTTAACATCAACAGCAAACCACAGAGGTGAAAGTGTGCCAAATACAAAGGAGTACTTTTATAAATTTATGTACAATGATTTGTGTAACAAGCTGTACCTTTTACTATATGCCATGATAGACAGTCCTTGCCAGTGGCAAGTATTTCAAAAAGGGCTCTATCTCTTCTTGTTCCTAGCTGTATAATATTGCTCAGTATTCATGAACCTTTTCCTTCATATGATTTAAGGAGAGCAAAGCACACTAGCTACTCTGAATTAACAGACCAATCTGGGAACCTAAAAATTGTTTGATGAAAGAAAAGTAGGATTTTTTTGTTGACCTCACCACTCAGCTCCGAGAATGACACTGTAAGATTGAGCTGGGGGCTTTATAATTCACAGGGAAAGTCAAAAAAGAGAGATACAATAAGGAGAGCTGCATAGATAAGCTAAAAGTTTAAAATATCTTTTGCCTGCATCTCTGTAACTTAAGTCTGACATAGGGAAAACACAGGTACCAAGCAATACAAGCTAATAGCATTTAGAGCAGAATAGACACAGGCTCCAGCTATCTTTCAAAGGGAAATACAGCACTTAGAGATTATCAAAGAAGAAGCACATTCTTCCAGTAAACTTATACAATGCTACAAGATGCCTCCACAGAAAGTATTCAACCCCCAGCACTTTAGATTTTGGCAAAGCTGCTCATAGAAGCATATCACCTGCTAAATACCTTTAAGAGCACCTCCGTTTCTTCAGCTCACCTGACTGCTAACCTTACCCTATCAAGCACACATAGCCACCAGTTAACTTGCTGGAACACACAAAGGAAGACTTACACTGAGCAGAGGATAAAAACACATTGAACAGCTACGAAAACAAATAACATTTGAGAAAAAAGTCACTCATCTACTGATAGGCCTAGGACAAAATAAAAACTATCTGTACTCACCACAGCACGCACACACTCACTAAACCAGAGTATCACTAAGGAAGAATGATGTGGATGGGGGTCATCTGACCTTTATAAGAAGCAATGATTGCCACTGATTAGGTTAACCTTGTCCAGCTGTTGGCTGGCTCTGGAGGCACCAGGAAGGAAGTGCTGGGGTTTCAGGTTATAAAAGGGTAGAGAATGACCTGAGAAAGTTATTTTGTTATAGGTTTAGTATAGCTGAAGAGAGCATGTTTTTTAGAAGGTAGTGTCAAAAGGACCAGAAGTTTCCATCTGTGGTAGTAAACTAGAGTGGGGCAGCTTGTTTCTAAATGTGCACACTAGAGAGAGAAATGCTAGTTTATATGCTCTGAACTAGCTTGTACTGCTAAAGCAAATAAAAAGAAGCAGCCAAAACTCGGACAGAAGCATGGAAATCAAACTCAGGTAAGGGACAAAGCAGATGAAAGTATCTATCTGCCATTGGTGTGTCCCTAATGAGTCTAGCAGTCACGGTAATTCTGTTCACTTCTTAATTTTCCTGCTTTTAGGGTAGCTTGGGCTTCTTTCTGTTTTCCCCAGTCCAGGGGACAATTCACCATCTATGGCTACTACATCTCACTGGTGGTATTCTTACCTGTCCAGGCATTTCTAACGAACTTGTTGTCTTTCTCTAAGTTACCTACCCCACCTCTTCTGCTACCGGTCAGCTGTCTCTCTATGTAGTTTTCTTCCTTGCTGTATCAGGCAATTTAGTTCTGCTTGCAGGCTTATGGTCTCATGCAAATCTCTATACAGCTTACCAAAGTTCTGTGTTTTGAAATTTTACTATTTTTTTGTTTGTATTCTTATGTTCCCACTACCTGCTTCCATGCTACGCATTTGTTACTTGTTAATGGAGGTAGCTTTGTTTGCCAGCAGTGGTAGCTCACATATTCTGCTTGAATCTCAGTTACGCTTTTTCTTTTCAATCAACTTTTAGTCATCTTAAAATGTAAATGAGGAGTTTTATTTTGGAATGATAAACACACATCCTTTTCATTTTCTACCTCCTGTTACAAAATATGCTTTGTATAGAATATAAGGTATGAATATACCTTTTATGTTAAGATCCTTGAGATGAGTGTCAAATGTGAATTGCAAGGTCCTGGTGCTAGACTTTAAATTGTTGTGAATTGTTTGTAAGTCATTCAGACAGAGTCCAGGCTAACAAAAAGGCCCTACAACAGTAGAGAACTGACATAATGCCTTCCTGACTCCCCATCCCCTACCTGCCTTCCCACATAGCAGACATAGGTAAGGGAAGTACTGTCCTATATTGAAAGTACATGTTTCCATTTGAATTCTTATAGATGGAGGAACCTTATTACTGGGAGTGTGTCTCAGACTGATACTTTTTCTTTTACTGTGCCAGAAGCTCAGATGGACTAAAACCCTCCAGTTGGAAAACACAGTCAAATACCTCTTGTAGGTCAAAGCTTTTCCACGAAGCATTCCCTAACTTTGATTGGAGTAGGTTGCTTTGCCACTGCATGTTTTAATCATCCCTTTAAAATGATCCACATAGAAAAGCAAAGCAGGCTAATTGCTAGCTTCTATAGAGGTGGAGATTAAGTGGGTTTTTTTTGTTTAAAAATTGTTACATATGTAACAGCATATCTATGATCCTTCCCTACCTTGAACAGACTAAATAATGAAAAGGAAAGTCCTATGAGAACAGTTCAAATATTTTACTCATTTTCATGCTCTCTAAACTTTCTCTTCCAATGACTGATTTAGTGAAGCCAGCAAGCAAACAATTAATTTCATGCTTCTATGACACTTTCTGGAGTCTTGCACCAGGGTAACCTGTAGAGTAAGGATGATACTTAACCATTATTTATGTATACATTACAGTAAGGCATTTTCCACCTGTGGGCAGGGACACAACTAAGATAACAACGTAATATTAGGGAAGAGCAACTCTGAACTGGAGATGTCTTCCCGGGAAAAGTGGGTGCCTTGGGTAACCCTTCTCTGGCAGCAGAATATTGGTGTAGGATTTGAGGAAGTGGTTACAAGAGAGGTTTGGCTGGTATCAAATGATGCCTTGATCTTAATTAAATGCTTTGACTGAGTTGTACTTCCTTAACTTGCATTCGCTGCCAGGTGATTGTACAATAGAAGGGAAATATTCTCGCCTTAGTCTGAGGTATAAATCAAATATCTTTAAGTTGATGATCATCTCCTGTAATATGTGGATTGCATTTTCTCATTCATTGTATATGTGAACTGAAGAAACCTGGCATGAACTCAAGTGAAATTTGGCATGGGACAGTGGCCTACTGGGCTCTAGGACTCTCGCAGGAATGTGATTCCACGTTTTATGTGGCTATGTACTGGTAAATGGAATGTTTAAATAAAGAACGGATTGAGTAATTTAGCCCTGAATCAACAAATGGTGCCCCAAATGGGATTCCCCACAATTTATACCTGTATGTTGCTGAAGATTCATATTCAACTGCTTTCAAGGGGCTTCAAGTTGAAAACAGGTAACATGGCGGGCAAATGCCTCTCCTAGCACGTTCATAAAGCAGAGCATATTGTTCTAGCCATGAAACCTTTAGGAGAGCTTTGATCCCAGGGCAGTTCCACCTGGATGCATATATATGTATATGTATATATCTGTGCTTATAACAAGAGTCTGTTCCTGTGGCTGCAGCATTCTGAAATTCCCTTGCTTCTCTCCCTCTTTTACTTTTCTGTAGTAAGAGAATGCATTTTTAATAATCAAAAATATCCTGTCTTCTGTGCAGCAGGTTGGCTCATTAGTAATGGGCTAGTCACAGGTTTAAAAAAAAAAAAAAAGTATTGAAACATTCAGTCTATTTAAAGAGAATAAAATGGGGCAGGGGAGCCCAGAAAGCAAGCTTAGGGAAGTACCATCTATTGCAATGAATTTCTGCTATAATGTAGCAATTTAAAATATTGTTCAGTCTTTGCTCTTCAAATCATAATGGATCAATCTGTACATTGTGTACAAGGTTTCTTACCAGTTACTTCATCTGCTTACCTATTTTTGAAACAAAAGCACAAGCTGTTTCTGAGTGAGGAATGTGAACCTTATCCCACTGGAAATTTTGCAAAGGTCATCTGCTTTTCTTTGAGTCTTAAAAAAATAGTTATAAAAAGGTATTTTTCTTTCTGTGATTTAAGTTCATGACCATTTATTGTCATGCCAAGTCAGTTTGTCTTTTAAAAGAAGCTTTCCAGAAAAATAAAAAGGATGACTTATGAATTAGGACATGAAGAACTTCTCTTGTTGCCAAAGTTAGCCACAAGATGGTTCAAATGCCATCTTCTCCATGGTGTCTCTCTGCCCAGCTGTCAATCAGTACATAGACATGATTTGAACCCGTGGGGAAAATATAATTTCTGGAAAAATTGAGAATTTTCATAAGAACTAACAAATTCAAATATTTAAATTTTGTGGCCTGGAATTGAAACACTCTGATTTGTATCATCAGTTTGAACCTCAGCTCTTATGAAACACTGTTTCTCACTCCCGATGAAAAAAAGATGGGAGCAGGGTATTGAGTGCCGAGCTTTCTAATGAAATTAGAATGAGAGTGGACATTGCAAAGCAAATGTTTCTATTGGTTTGAAACAAAAGTTGTTTAATGTTCATCAGATGCTAACCTAGCTGGACCTTGAAGGGGAGCGATAGCTGCTTCATGGCTGGAAGAGGAATTGAAAGGCTTAGGCTTTAGCCTATATTATTACATCCTAAAACGGTAATTACAGTGCAATGCCTGCTTAGGCATCTGAGGCAAATCTCTTACATTGTAATTCAGGCAGAAAGGAGAATATATAAACAAGTAAAACGCACATCTTGGTCACTGAAAAAGATAGCTTTGCTTCTATGTATTGCAAACTTTTCACAGCTCCACAGCAGAAGGCTGTGACAAGTCTTGCCACCACCATGGTACCATCTGCATGTTTAAGAACCATCTATCCCATGGGTGCTAGATTTTCACAAGGTACCTTATCCTATCACGGCTTTTTCACTTTCTCTATTAAAAGCTGCTTATTCTTGTCTTCTATACTCTCATTCTATCTTGCCCTTCAGTTTTTTCTTTCTTAATCTTGTGCAACAATCTCCCACTGTTTAAACTGAACTTGTTACCTCTTTCTGGTTGAAAGGATTTATTAAGAATTACTCTAGATTATGTCAACCAACTTTAACAAAAATGGCTTTTGATTTCATATCAGTTCAGATGCTGACTAGTGCTTGTGTTTTTTTTTCCCTTTATTGGATTTGACATAAATTTCCACACTGTGATCCTTGCCAGCATTTGTTTTCCCTTTTGTACAAGATGAAGAATACAATCATTTTGCCAGTAGATTTTGTGATCAGCAAAGTATTTGCACAGCCTAGTTTATTTTTCTAAACAAAAGAGGTGGTGCTTAAATGATTCAGGGAACCCATTACACCCTCTTAGCTCTCCTGCAATCTCAGATGCAGTCAGCTAAATGGCCTCAGTTTTACCCAGAGGACCCATCACTGAGAGGGGTAGGTTGCATAGGTACATGGAGCATGCTTTTCCTTGAATATTTATTTCATGCAGGACTTGGGGCATCCCACCAGTGCTCAATAAAAGAATCAACAAGCCGATGAGCTCCCTCCTAGTACACAGACATAGAATATGTTCTTTGGCAAAGACAACACTCTCTTTTCCCACAGAAAAGGGGGGAAAAGAATTTTTTTTATTGCACTGCTGGGGCACATGCTGCTCTCCAGGGAGAAGCTCTCTGGCGTGAGGGGGGTGTGACGCAACATTTACCATTGCATTAATAAATGACAGGCAGGAAATGCTGCGATGGAGTGAAATGTTGCAATTAGGCCAGAGTGCAAGTGAAGGGTCATGATATGCTTCCTGGCCCCATCAGACCTGGGGTGAGCAGCTGCTGTGGCTGAGCAGGAATAGCATGGGCTTTTCATCCCTGTAATGCAAGCCTGAACATCACAAAGGCAGACGGTGTTGGAGGTGGCATGATCCCCAGTGCTTGCTGCACCTCCTTTAAAGACGCATCTGGGTCCACAGCTGCTGGCAGTAGGTGTGAGAAGCCGTGGGGCTGGGTAGGACACTGACCCCCTTCAGCCTTCCCCTGCTCTGTGCGAGCTGTGTGGATGGCAGGAGCTGACCCAGCAGTTGTCCAGTTTATGTTTGCAGCACTCTGAGTGGGCCAAGGAAGCTGTGCCTGAATGTCTCTTACCTCTCTGGAAAACCATTAATCCTTACATGAAAGCCTGATCATCCTTCTTGCTATTTATCTGTGCTACCTTTGACTTTGAGGGCACCAAGATCTTGTAGACTAGCCAAAAGAGAAAATCCTCAAGTAAGGGAAGGCAAAGGCTTCTGGTTCCCCTTCCAAAACATCATGCAGCTGACTGGGTTTTGAGCACAGGTGAGATGCAGATTATTAACCTTCTTGAGGAGGAAAGAAATCTTGAGAAACAAATTGGCCACTAGCCCTAGGATGGCCCAGTTTTGTGGCCCTTTTTCCAGGACATGTGGCAAAACCACAGTCTTGGCTCTACTAGTCTCACCTAGAGCCAATTCCAAAGGCAGCCTTCTATTTTGAGGACATTTGTTCAGGCTTTTGCAGTGGGATGTTTTGTAGACAAGTGCGGTGAGAAGTTGAAGATCTGTCTTGCAGAGCATAATTCCATGCAGTTATCACAGTCATCCTCACCTAATTGAGAAATAGCTGCAGATTCTAAAACAATATCATTTTGCAGCTACAGGAGTTGCATTTGAAAGTGTGTTCCTAATAATTGCAATAACTGCAGTACTTGCTGGATGCCTGCATTTGGTACTAGTAAGGTTTTTCTGTCCCAGCCTTTGAACACAAGATCATGGTACATGGTAACCCAGCAGTGCACCATCACCAGACTGTTGAATCTGAAAGGGGCCCTTTTCCATCCACCCATGAAAACAGACTGAATTTATCTGGACTTTTTGGATGAAGAGTACTCTGCTGAGCATCCTATTTCTCCCCTGTTGATGGTTCTTACAACAGAAAATAGTAATTTATTTATTAGGTGCAGACAGATATTTTCGTAGGCCTATTTGTTTGGATGTTGTCCAAATTAGGGTCAAAACATATCCCAATTAAATTGGGCCCCTTTAGGAATTATCCCAAGGGTGAGCTCCCTTTATTCTATTATATGATACTAGTTAGCAGTTCAGAGAAGAAAAAATAACTTTTTATTAAAATAGCCAAACACATACTTTTTTTTCCATTTCATCTATAAAAAAAAAAAACATAAATCAATCTGTTTTTTGTGAAGAGCATAATAATTTGTTTTAAGTATTAAACTACATGAAACAATTATAACCATGTTCTTCTCTTGTAGTCTTTTTAGTAGTTAGCTTCATGATTCCTCAATGCTAGCACAATGCAGTTAGTCTGATATGTGGAACTGTCTTCCTGATATATATTCAACAGAAAATACAATGAAAATAAATCCTGACTTCTCTAAACTTGAACCTCTGAATTATGGAGGGGAATGCTCTTTATGCAGCCTGTGTTTTTTAAAAAAAAAAAGGCAGTGCGGTGTTATTCTTCATTATAATCAAAAGACTTTTATTATACCATTTCAAGCCTTTTTCTTGGACTGGATTATTCCTGCAGTCCAAGTCTCTGGACCCTTCAGCCCAACTTCTAGATCTTGTTGCTTTGGAAAGCCATCCCCTTATGCAGCTGACACAACTATCCATCCACTCTGGTGAGCCAAAGACCACTTGGGGGTCTAGTGCCACTTCTCTGGTTTTAGAAGAGAAGAGTTTAGAATTGCAACTCTTTTTGTGTTTGACATCTTCATCTGTCCTCTTGCAAACCTAGACTCAAGTGGGACATGGAGCAAGGTATGACTGTGGTAGGCCATCACTGGTTGCTGGGGAGCAGTGCATGGGAAGTAAGCAGTTACATGTGTTTTCCTTCTGGCTTTCTCAACAAATTTCAAACAGAGGCACTTAAAAGTAAATCCAGCCGGATGAGTCAACGGACCTCCACGAGCAGCATCAACAGCAGGATGGGACTGGACGCTGCCTGCGGGCAGAAGTGTGTCAGAGACCGGTTACTCCTGAGCACAGCAGCCACTGAAGTCACAAGCTGAGAATTTTGTTTATAAAGTGAATTCCATAGGTGCAAGTCATCAGAAGAAGAAAAAGCCCCACGGACAATATTATATAATCCAGATAAATTTACTAATAGGGGATTTTCCAGTGGAAGAAACCTTACATCATGCTTAAGCAAGTAAAAATAAAACCTGGCACTTGCATTTGTTCTAAATACAAGAAGAGTCTTGATGAACTACTAGTTACATTTTTGGCTAATTATTAGTCATGCTGAGCATTGTGATGTTGGTTGCAAATTTATTCCATAACTGCATCCTAACCTCAATATAAAAGTAGCATAGGCTTTCAAAATCGGTTTCTATGTAAGGCTCACTGTTTCCAGAGAACAATGCACTTTCCTTTCCTAATTATTGCTGATGTTTTAGCCATTACTGAACCTCTTATGACCTTCTTCAAAGAAGAAAATAGCACTGGGATTTGAAAAAAAACAAGTTACTTGTGAAGTAAAACAAATCCAAAATTAAGGTTTGTATAGTAACCCCCCTATATGCCAGATACATTTAAAAAGATTTCTTATAGCTGGAAAAACAATTACTTCCCTGTATTTTTCATCTGAAGATCACTAGTGAAAGAAGATGTGGTTTGGCCTGCTTCATTCAAATAGTGCAGAAAAAGCAAAAATTACGCACCACGTTTACGACAGATGGAAAAAAAAAAAGAAAAAAGATGCAGATGCGGAAAAGGATCCAAAGTGTATCTGAAAAGAAATACCATGTACTTAAGAACATAGCAAACAGATAAGATGCAAAACTAGGTCAGGAAACAAAATCTTTCTTTTCAGAGAAAAAAAAAAAAGCTCTGTATCACAAGCCTATGTTACATTTTATAAAAATGGAACGTTCAAGCAGACCAGGCGATTCTAGTGATACACAGCACGCCACTGTTTATCCACAAGATCCATGATGAGTTGTTTGCAACTTTCCGTAGCTGAACGGTAGGATTATCCAGAGAGGAAAGTGTGTTTGGCAAAGTCTCACTGGCTACTTTTTTACAAAACCTTACAGTTAGGTCCATCTGAGCAAACTCAAGTTAGTAGCAGCGAGGCATTATTTGAATGAAGCCACTTGAGCCAAAACCAAGGTGGGTTCACTTAGGTGCAGGTTATAGCTTGTAGGGACTGATCCGACACCCAGGATAAGTTACAACACCTTTAGACCAACTGGCTACAAGTCCCCAAGGGCAAGATAAGAATGAGGGAAGTGCAGATGTTCCTGCACCTTCACACATCTTTTGCTGGGGGTGGGCAGTGGATCATATAGAAATTGGCCGCTACTCATTGCAGCTGTCTAAGCTTGAACATCCCTTTCCCTCCACCCCCACCTCTTCTTCTTTCCAAGTAGCAAATGGAGCATATCAGGGAAACAGCTGACCTGCGAAGTCCACATCAGGTATGGGAGTTTCCTACTTGGGCTGGTCATTCTTCTACCTCCTTCACCTCTGCCAAAGGCATTTGCCAGAGGAAATAATTCCTGTCACATGTGAATTTCTCTCCCTATGCTGAGTCTTGGATCATTAGCCTCTTAACCCCTTCTTTCAGCTTTGAGAGAATCAGTCCAGCTTCTGTAATTCTCAAACGTTCCAGGTTTCTTGAAAAAAATGTGCTGCTGTTGGAACTGTTATTTCCAAGCAAATAGAGGTAGCAGAGCTTATCTGCTGAGTTCATCCTACGTCCTCAGACTAGCTTAGAAATGGAAATAGCAAATTTGGTCATGTCACAGTCCTGTCAGGTCCCAGCTGGCAGCAAGAAGGACTGAACACAGCTGTAGGGCTCTTCACTAACACCATCTCAGCACCCCTAAGCAGAAACCTGGAGTAGCCACATCGGTTGGCATGCATCCTCAGAGGAAGACACCTTCCAAGCACTGAGAATGAGCCAACCAAGCAGCTCTAAGAAAACAGGCCTTCTCTGAAAGGAAATAAGTGTAGACACAATGGCCGGAAAGTCACCAATGCTCCTCTGCAGTTTCCCAGGGCACATGAATTAGTGTTGATGCTCTTTTCTCAGCTAGATTTTGCTGGCAGACTCTGCTTCCAGGTGAACTGGTCCACTGTAAGTAAAAAGCTAGAGGTCTCTATACAACTTAGCTAGTTTAGACTGCTAGTAAGAGGGGTCTCATCACATCTGGACTTCCTCTTAAAGTAAATTCTGAGTATGATTTTTCTTTCCTCCTCTTTCAAAGGTGGTTACGTTGGTATAGGTGGAGGCAATGTGGATGCACTGATGTAAAGCATGAACAGTGGGGTCTGTAGCCCCTGTCTGTTGATGTTAGGCATAAGAAGACAAGAAGCTTTCAATTTTTTTTAAACCTAGCCTGTGCTCGTTGAGCTACCCCTTAGAAAAAAACATGTTAACATGTAAGCTGTTCAAATATCAAATGGAAACACTGACATGATAAACACTGTGCCCCTCCCGATAGGTTGTTTTTTTTTTTTTTTTTTTCCAGAGTAGAACTGACCCTTCATATCACCTTGCTTTGGCAGATATTCAAAGCAAGCAGAAGAGGGCCTCCACTGAGACTCCTCTGACACCAAGTTGTGGACAGATCTGTTCCAAGCCGAAGGGCATCCTACCATGGGTCATAATGCAAGAGTCAAATGAAAAAAACAGCCACTTATTTTTAAGTGGCTCGGTGGGGAAATTTGGTTTTGGAACCATGAACTGCATAATTTAAAAAATAAACTTGCACTTTGGAGCCTAGCACTGACAACCAATGTATAATATCCCACCAGCAGAATATGAAAGGAAAAATTCTGTCTTGGATGGAATGTGTGGGAAGCTTATGCCTCTGAATTTGCCTCTGAATCTTGAATATTCATTCTCCCTGACCTTTCTACATTGTGCATGTTCCAGATTCTGGAATCTGATTCCCCATCAATCTAACTTCAAATAAAAAAATAGTTTTGATAGTTTTGTAAAGTAGGAATATGAACTTCCAATTTGGATTGTCTTCATAAAAGTATTCACACGTTCTTTTTTCATGCTGACCTTTGGCTCTGGGCAATGATGCCAATAACCTTTCTGCCAACATGCTGATGAAAAAGGGGAAAAATTGGGGGTGGGGAGTGTAATACTACTGTCCTAGCAATTGGATCCAGCTGGCCTCCTCAAATACATCTAGCCACGGGGGGGAGAAAAAAGACAAAAAACAACTTAAACATAAAAGACATGGTTTCCAAAGGTTTTGTGCACCAGCAGCTTTTATCCATTTGAACTAAGTGTTCTGCACGTTTGGAAGTTAGTCCCGGGAGTGGAATTATTCTGTGCCAATAATATTACAGGACAGCTATTCCTGATTCCCTGGTTAATTGCCTCACATTTTTCATGTTATGTTAAAGTTCTTTTAGGTTGGAATATAAAGGTTATTTCTTTTTACCTTTCTTTCATAAGCCTTTCTTCCCTATTACCCTCCTTCTCTCTTCCCTTCTTGTTTTCCACATACGTGTTTCAGTCACTGGTCCCCACTGATGGGGAAACTAAAATCCTGAAGTCATGGGGTCCTGGATTTCACAATACATAAACAAAATGACTCTATGGCTTTGGCTCATTTTTTTGATACCTGGTGCTTTGGTTCTTGTGGCAAAGTCCTGTATTAGCTTAGGTGAGAGCGCAAAGCTCATTTCATATGTTTTACACACTAGGACACCCATCACTGGGAAATGATTATGAGGTTCTCTTTTGTTGAGCTGGTCATCTAGATGTGAAAACCTTCCTTATCTGTCATCACTTACCAGAATTCTCTTCTAAAGCGTCCAGCAGCATCATTTCTATCTTGGCATCTGATAGCAGGCACTGTGTAAGAGCTTAATCTCAGCAGAGAAAATAAGACACCAAATGAGGCTTTTTTCTGTTGACTCAGATGATATCAGCAGGCAGCATGGGAGTTTCTAGCCCTGCTGCATGCTCTACAGTTCTGTTAGAGGTGGATTTGTTTGTAAGAAGGAGCTAAGAACATGCCCAAAGTTGGATGATATCAGAGGGACTCTGGGTTTGGAGAGGGGATAAGCACACACTAACACATTGTCTTTCTCACTACAGCTGCAAGACTGCCACCCTAAGGCCAGAGGGATGTGCAAAAGCATAATTTTCCTTCCTCTGAAGGCTCACATAATTATCAAGTATGCCTTGATCTTAGCAGGATCATTCATTCATGCAGCAGCCTGCCTTGCTTTTGCATTTTAGAAAATAATATAAATTAATCTAAATAAACCTAAAGCAAGTTAAAAGGCTGTGAACTCACCTGTACAAAGTAGAGTGAGACAGAGTCTGTGCTCAAAAGCAGCACTATCACAAAGCAGTTGGAAGGGGCTCCAGAGCTGTGGAGCTGCACCTCCTGCCCATGCACTGCTCAGCCACCGTCTCATTCAGGGCTGGTTCCCCTGCCCCAGGAAGGACTTCAGCAGGGAAAAGGTGCTCGTGGGTGGCAGTGACATTTGGAGAAGATCCAAGGGGTGCACTCTCCACCTGGGAATACGCTCTAAGGCTTAACCAACTGCCCAAAAGTCGGATTCAGCAATATTGCCCAAACCCAAGCTTTAAAAAGTACTTGGGTAAATATTGAAAAGGCAATAAGATTGAATTAAAGTCATCAAATGGAACAATAATTTTTCTTTTTTTTTTTTGCTTTCTGATGTTGCCCCAGGAAAAGCTAATTTCACAGGCTTTACTGTACAGCTCTAAGTGTTTTCTCATCAGTTTTCTAGGAGCCCCCCAAAAAAGGCATAAAAATACTGAGCAACAGAAAAAAAAAATCCCAAGTCACGTCCTCAAAGGACATGAGTCACGTTGACCCTGATGACTTTAAAAAAGACAAAAGCCAAAATGCTCAGCTCTTGCTTCTTCCACATGCTCAGCTTGGCTGAAAACAGAGGATTTGCTCTGTAAAAAGCAGCAGCAATGCCACTGAGACCTGTGGGTGAGGAGAATCTTCTGAGTCCCATGCTCAGCTCATCACATCCATCTGCCACTGCTTGCTGCCATGGTGCAGCTGAGGGATGAGTGCAGTGCTTGGTGGGACATGCAGCTTGGGCAAGGCAGGGACCTTCCCTTCCGGAAGGAGCCAGTGCCAGGTGAGCCCTGGCAGATGGCAGGAAATATGGACATGTCACCTCTTACTTAGAGCTGGGCAAACATAGAGTGTATTTGGTTGGATTCCTGGGGATGCTTTCAGATTTCTGGTGAAGGAGAAAAAGTTGCTTCACAAGCAAGTTTAAGGTCTCATTTGACATTCGCTGAAGACAAAGGGTCCGTGAACTTTGGCCCTAAACTTTATTTGCTGCATCGCACTCTATCTGCTGTTTTCTATCAGTTTGTTCCAAGTAGGCAAGAAGTGGCCACGCTCTTTGCCAGGTCCTATCTTAGTCCTTTCCATACGTGCCATTTTGTTCTGCACAGTTTTCATCAAAATTGAAATCTAAATTTTTAGTATTATATAAAGCTTTTCCTAACTGAACTCCTGTTCAGGGCCCCGATTCCTAAAATGGTCCAGAAAGAATGAAGGTAACATTACTATTTCAGGTGTGAGATGAGAATAGGGATCGTCTCTTTCAAGTTTGGTTTCTTGGTGTTTTATAGGAGCATACTCGCACAGGTTCATTTTTTACGTAGCATAAATTATTTTCACTGTGAGGGTCTCATCAAACCGTTATTTTGGGTGACTGAACTTATTATTTTACTTCTCAGACCAGAGATATAATTTTCTGTCTCATTTCACTTTCTTTCATGTCAACTCTTTAACCAAAATGCTGAGCAGTTGGAATCTAACTGCAATTTAACGTAACACTTATCTGTGCTGCTGTTCACACTGTACGAGGTAATTTCAAAAGGTCAGAACAGCTGGATTCCATTACACAAATGCAGGGAACTCAAAATAGACTTTGTAAATATATTTTTTGAGGAATTCAGGCAGCTGCCTTTGACACCCCTGGGCCTTATTGTTTCAGGGAGCTTTAGCATCAGTTGAGGTCAGAAATTACTAAATTACTCCCACCCTTCCCCCAGAAAAGAAATTTCCTTTGGATGAACACTAAGAAATAGTCAAAAGCAGAGATATTCCTGCCTTTGCATTTTTAATAATAAGTTTTATTGCAATAAGTACTAAATCAAGAAAACTCTCTTCCATATGTGTTCAAGAACAATTTCAACTCTCTTTTTCTTCTACACATATGACATTTGTTTTACAATGTTGCAGTTTGCAAATCAAATAGTTTCTCATAGAGACAGTGTGGTTTTTATTCCATTTGTCCTGTTTCAAATAGTCCAAATGTCTGTGATTTTGTTATTAAAAGTCCAACTGGCAGATATATACAGAAACTTTATGTTTTCCAGCTGGGCTACTACCAGTTACACATACTCATTATTATTCATATTATCATTATAGTGACTGTGGAGGATAATTACATGTGGCTTACATAGTCAATATTCAATGATACAAGCAGATATTGTCCTGAAATAGTTGGAACTGAACTCTCCTTAATCTCTAAGAACATTTAGGTATAGATCTGAGCCTCCTGACTTGACCTTTTCTTTAGGATAAAACTAATGACAACCCCAGCCCTGATTTCTGGAAGTTACTAGTGGTTTTAGACGCTCTCCTTTAGGAGGAGTATCTTCAGTTCAGAATATTTTCTTGTTGAGAAGGGATGGCTTTTTTTCTCCAACATCATTTTTACCTACCTGTAATTTTCTTGGCTGCACTGAAATTATTGTTGACCTACCCCATTGGCAGAGCAGGGGTAGGATCTCAACCCTAGTGTGAATGTTTTAAATCATGGTATTATTTAAGTGGGGTTTTCAATTGCTGTGAAAAAGTCTAAATCTCTAAAGCTTTCTTTTCCCCTCTTGCTGTAATTGTAAATGACCACACAAAGAGTACTCACTCTTGGACAGAAATTTTGTATGCCATAGTATAAATCATGGAATGAACAAGTATGTCAGAGAGGATGAGCAGACTCTAAACTCTAACCATCCTAGTGGGTGGTACCATTATACTAGGCTAATTTACTGTAAAGCTTCCGCTGACATGAGCATATTTCTGTTGTGTGACATAGAGTAGTTTATGAAGGATGCCAGAACTCCTCCATTAAGTCACTTCCGCAGTATTCATATCATGACCCTATGCTATATGGAAAACATGATTGTGCAATTTGTGAGCTATAAAAACCTTAAGACTCCTAGATTTGTAGCTATTTTTTACTTTTCTATTTATTATTGTAGAAAGAAATGAGAATGATGAATGGACAATTATTTTTATTATTGGGATAGTAAAAGCAGCACCAAGTGCCGTGAGACAACACGAAAGCAAGGTCTTCCCTCCCTTGTGTATATAAGCTCTGTTTCCATAGGCTTTTGTGGAGTTCAGTTCTTGGCTGGAATGAGATACTATGTAGGAGCAAATTGGGTGGATGCAGATGGATTTTTCCCTTGATTTGCAATCAGGGAGGCAAGCAGATACATCCAGCTGTTCTCATTTCCCCCAGGAAATATGGTCATCCAAGCTGAGAATATTGTCTTTCTAGATATCTCAGGGCAAAAATAAACCCTGCACAAACAGTGAGGAGCGGACAGAGCCCGTCCTCAGGCACCCCCCTTGGCCATCAGCAAGGTGGTGCAAGGAGCTTTGCTTGGTCACATTTGCATCCATTCTGCAGCACACCTTGACATTAAGGGACAACATTTTGAAGGATTCATGGGGTTAATAATGGGGCTTGCATCACTTTGAACATTTTGCTTCCAGTTGAATGTGTTACCCTCTATTAGGTCAATCTACTGTGGATGGTGTTCTCAACTAAGAAAAATGTAAAAGGCACGTTTTTGATGGAGTTCTTGGCAAATTGTTTGATTACATTCCCTGATACTCAACAGATGTCTGCAACCCACATGGCAAACAGATCCAGTAGCTCACTGTAGCACTGGATATGAAGAAGTGATATATAGCATTTAATAGAAATCATCTATTATATATGCAACACTCCCACTTTTTCAGGATAGCCAATGACTGACCAACTTAATTTACTTTTTATTTAAAATCTTATCTAAATGATTGAAACTTCAATATCAGGGACCTTTGGACTTTGAGGAGCCATAAAATGAACCAGACATCACTTCTGTTTAAAGATAAATTTGAAAATTAAACCATTGTTCATTGCAGATGTACATTCCAGGCCATGAATGTAACTGGGGAAGTAGAAAGGAAAAATAATCAGAAGCATTTAAGTGTTTTCTGAAATTTGAATTCAAAACTGCCTTTGCAAGCATTTTTGTTTCTTTTTAATGAGCGTTGCCTTAAGTCAAATTTCTGTATGGTACCCATGAAAAATTCCAGCTGTGAACATGATTATCAGAGCTCCCCTAGAAGCATGTTCTAGTTGCTGTTGTACCTCACATGCAACCATAGGATAGCTGGCTGCTGGGAACGCCTGGCTTTCTTGGTGCACCATTACAGTTCAAACCATAATTCTGTCACATAACTGAGTACTAAAATTTGGCTCACTCTCTTAATGGAAAGAAATATCTTCAATTCTTACATGAGGTGCATTTACTAAGATAGGATTAACAAAAATATACTTTTTAACCTCATTTTTACAGTCTTTATATACTTATACATAGACACATGCGTGTTTTCATTGACATCTGATATTGAACAACAGCCTCTGGTATAGAGTTTTCAGCACTTATTATCAGAAATAAGCCCTCGTTTTATGCACTAAAGGCTTTGAGGCTCTGTACAAATAATTATATCTTCATCATTATGTATCATATCTGCTGCAACCGATGAGTAAAATTGTGGTAAAAGAAACACAAGAACATGTAATCTTGCTGTTTACTCAGTTTTTACTCTGTTCTGTTAAATAAGATCAAGGATGGAAACTGAGCTAATATTTATGAACAAATGTTCAAGGATATTTTTGTGCTTCTCACTCCGAGGATGTAAAATATGGTGTGTCTAGCTAGCGATACACTCTTAAGACAGAGGTAGAGCCAGTCTGCATGAGTATGAATTATAATGATACTTTCTTCAACATTTTACCTATCTGGTATCATGGCACTATTTCACTAGTATTATTATTGCTATTAATCAGCAGATATAATAAGATTTTCCTTTCTGTGTGAGAATCGGAACCCTTAGCTATGCAGTATCTCTTGAATTTTCATCAGTGGTCACACAAGGACTGCCCAAACATTGTGGAAAGAATTCAAAAATATTCCATTGACTTTGAATAACATCCAAACTTTTGGGGTGCTTAATTTTTCAGTGTATTAAGTTTAGAGGCAAAATCTAATTTGTCTGACCATACCTTTTTTTTTTTATTCTAGTTGAAATGTATTTATACAAAAGAACCAGTGTATTTGCATTCAATACATCTAGACATTTCAGGACCATATGTAATCAGAAGTCCCCAATATTTTGGTTCATCATGCTAAGTAAAACTTGTAGGTATTCTGTGTGGTATTTAGAGTTTTAACTGGGGGAAAAGTGTTACTTGGTCCCATTTATGATGTTTATAGTTGTATATGAAGAACTGAGAGTCGGTAATAGAAAAATAACTGTTCGTTCCCTCTCAGATCTCATAGATAGTATTGCTAGTGCATTTGATCTGCTGGTGAGACATGCAGTGACATCCCTTTGATGTGCAAAAAAAGCCAGCTTCTCACAAGAGTTTCTTGTTTTGTAGGTAGCATCTTACTGCTGATTAAATTTATTAAAAACAGGTACTTTGTGAAATAAATTAATCACTTTGCCCACCATGGCCTCATGGAAAAAAACCAATCTCTGCTTTACACATATTTTGCTTCTTGATATTTTTTTTCTTTTCTTGGGGCTTCAGCATGTTGTGAAAGGACAAGACCAGATGTTTGAGGAGTTTGGTCACCACCAGCTGTTGTTCTGATGAGCATTTGAAAAGCACGTAGGCATACTAAGCAAATATCTTTGCTGGAAGTCCACAAGGAATTCTTTGTTAGTAACACAGTTTTCTTCAAAATATAACAGTCCCTTATGGAATAATATTTAGGTTTTTGTTGTGTAATGTTTGTAGTATTTGTTTTCATTCCTGGTCTTAGAAAAACTCCAGCATGACCTTTTATTGTAGAGTTATTTGTTATACAATATTCTGCATCATTTAAAAATATAGTGGTATAAATTAAGTTCAAGATGGCAAATAGTTCATACATGTTATTTGGATATGTAGCATATGTTTACACGTTCATTATTAACAGAGGACTGTAACCATGTGCTTGACAGCACTGGCAAAGCTTCATATAAGCATGTAAGTCATATGTGAGAAGCCACCATGTCCTTTTCATTTTCCACATTAAACAGTGATAATGAAAACTTTCCAGAAGGTATTACTCCGTCTCCTAACAGTGGAGCTCTGCACCGGTGGTATGGGAGTAGATATCTGTCCTGATCTTGCAATGCTGAACTTAGTGGCCAGTTCAGTTTCAGAAGAGGCAGCGATGGATCCCATGTTTTCCCATGTTCTTTCATTTTTAGTAAGGACCAAATGAGAACAAGCCCGAGGAACAAATCCACAGATCTGTTGCAGGATCCATCCCTGACTCTGACTCTTCAGAGACAAGCCTGCACCAGAGCTGGAGCACAAGTCTGAGGTAGCAGCTCTTACTCTATGTAGCAGTGGAAACAACAAACAGGGAAGCAGCCAGGCTCACTAGGCTCTTTTGCATGTGAATTCCTTCCAGGGAAGAAAATAAATCAAGCCAGTCACTAGCAAACACTTCCAGCCTGCACTGCAGACTTTTTGCACCGGATGCTGTGTTTGTGGTTGTATTAATTCTGTTAATGGCTGCCACATATTTGTTCAAAAAGAGGTGGTAGATGATATAAATTCTGGTACAACTAATTGAAGCTGGTAAAGAGCATTGGGACTGCACAAGACAGACCTGTTATAGATAAGTGACATTGCCAACAACATTTTGTTATTTCTTTTTCCTGACCTCTCTTTGTATCTTACTTACCTTTTTATCTGGAATGAGGTTACAAGCAGATCCTTGCTTTCTAAACACGAAAAGCTCTGGCTTTTCTCCTGGCATCTGCTAGCATCTAATGCTTTAGTAAATGCCTCAGACTGTTCACTCTCTTCTTTGATTTCTGTCATCTGGAAGTTTTTCTAAGGCTTTCTGTAAGCATGTGACACTGGGAGTCCTTAAAATCAAGTCATTTGTCCATTTTGGAGAGGTACTCAATTACTTCATCTTCTTTCAGAGCAATAAGAATTTTACAATTCTGATAAAGAGAGAAAATACAAGGAGGCAGATTTGAGCCTGTGTGCCACTGCTGCTGTTTTGCTCTATCCCTGTTGGTTACACTGCATTTTGAAGTGGGATCAAAATAGGTATGAAAACACCTGTTGGCTGCTTTTTGCCCAATTAAATTCAGAATCCAATTCAAAGGTCCTGGCAATGACCCAGCAGCCTCAGAAACTGTCTTTTTGCTAAGGTCCAACATAACTGCTGTGGTCTGCAGGGCTGTTCAGTGAACATTTCCAGGGCTGTACTCACAGGGGATTCTGGGGATCCCTGATAGTGGAGGTTATAGATGCTGGGAATGGGGTTGACACTTCCTTAAGGTTCCAGTATACGAAACAGTGCTGAGTGCTGTGGGACTTCCTACTGCAGAAGAGCCCTACAGGCAATTCTCTCCTTGAGGCACACCAGCTGGGTCAGCATCTGTTATCCCTCTCCTTGCTATGACCCTCTCTAAGGGAAAAAGGGAAGCTTGGTGATGAATGAGGTAGATTTGGAACCAGGTCTCCTGAGGACTCTTCTAACAGCAGGATGCATGTGGCATGTAAGTTGTTAACAGGTGCTCTCTGAACTGGAGATACAGATGGCTCCATCTGCATTTATGAGGTCTCTTAGCTCCGCTTGTCTCTGTCACATGTATTTAATTTCCTGTACAGTGCTCACTTTAAGCCATAAAGGTTGTATCTGCATTGTTTTGGAAAAACATACTTGACAGCACCTGGGAGACCGCATTCCCTCGCCAACTGCACTCGTATGTCATGGGAGATCCCCACTCAGATGCTGCAGCCATGCCTTTTCAAAATGCTAGAGACAAGCCACCTCTTCAGCCTCCTCATGTGCAAGGCTGTCTCTGCTAGCATGGCAGTGTCAAGGAGAAGGACTTCCATGTACCTCTAAGCACGCAAGCTTGTTCCCATGAGCTGCTGCTTCAAAATCACAGCTTGAGTGTGGACATTAAGGCAGACAAAGAGCACAAATTTGTTGAATGACCAGTCATGTGTGAATCCTGGATGACACTGGTCAACTTCATTGTATTTTTCCACATTGTGATTTTTACATGTCACTGTTTATTTGGATATAATACACTGACTTTCATCTCTGGCTCAAGAAGAGGGGTGGAGGAGCGAGTATGGGGATATTATACAAGAGGTATCCCTTTTGCATGTCACCCCGTATCCACTCATTTAGCTTGCCTGTCTTTTTGTTTCTGAATCAAAACAAAATGAGATGAAGGCAACTCCACAAGAGGACAACCCTCTTCTGGACCACTCATGGGCTAGCATAATTCAGGAACACATTCTAAAACTGCCTGGAGCTTCATGAATTCACATGATTACTCCTCAGGAGACCTGAATCCATGCTGGCCACTTTGCTACAGTGACTGCTATCAGCACGCAGGGACAAACGTGCAGACATTCTGCCATCCCCATCGCTGTTCAACCTCTGAGACCACTTCTGACTGATCCAGAATTTTTCTTTAACACCAGCTCTTCCCAGGATGAGACGTGCTCATCTTTGCCCTGCACAGTTAAACCCTGCAGAGGCTTTGGCCCCCAGTATCTTTATTCACAGCTATATGGCAAATAGAGGCTATACCTCTGTTTGCCAGGGGCCAAAAGGGGACTCTAGTCAGAGTTATGGGCCAGCAACCTGAGCTGAAGAGTCTAGATGACTTCAGCAACCAACAGATATCCTGCTCCTCAGTATCTGTGAATTTATCAGTCACTTTTTCGAGCTGTTCCTTCCTTCAGCCTCATGGCTACTGAAGTTAGAAATCATAATGAAGGGATTTCTGTACATCTATAATAGACTAAAATGGTCTTGTGAAATAAGTGGAAACTAAGACCATTCTCCCCAGCAAAGAATGAAAGCTCAACTCAGGAACCAAGCTTCCTACTGGCCTTGCAGCTCTTTTTACAGGGTTATTACAGAGGTGGAGTGGCTATATCCCTGAATGTAGGGAGTGTGTCTCTATCAGTGCATGTACAATAAGATTTGTTAGTTTCCCACATTGAAAAAAAGGCCCATTTTGCTTCTGGACACAGAGATATGAAAAAGTATTTATACAATGTTTTTCAATAATCATTTATTATTCTAAACTTCGCAATTCAGAATTGGCAAGTTTGTCAAATAAACTGGGTTCAGTGACATGATTCAGTGTGTAGAGACTATCATGTCTTCCATCCAAGTATTTTCTGAATCACTTCAAGCTTTATCTCCATTATTTGTGGAAAGACTGGAAAATAGGTTAATTGCTTTGAAATGGAAATGAAAAAAAACACCCTGGATATGTTTTGTATATTTAGGCTTAACCTTTTTCTGTTATTTTGAACACCATTAGGAAAATCTGAAATGCCAAACTTTTGAATAATTATATCACTGCCATAAAAATCATTCAAACAATCTTCAGTTTATTTGGTCAGCTTAGTTACACTTCCATTCAGGTATTGAAATCTGAAGCCTAGAAAAAAATCAGAGGGTCCTCAAAAAAAAAAAAAAACCAAACCAAAAAACAAACAACAAAAAACCACTGGGAGCTTTTTTTTTTAGGTTTTTTTTTTGGCTCTAGGATGCTTTGGAAACCCCAGCAGTGGTAATATCACAGATGGAAAAAGAACTCTTACAAAAAAATACCTGATCTATGTCTCTTAGAAAGCTAGCCCCTCTCTAGCTGAATGAATGCTACTATGGCAACAAATTAACTAATAAAAATACATTTTTCATTCTAGAATTTCAAAGAAACAAGCTACACAGTGTCATATGCATTCATAGATGTTAAGGGCACAAGTAGCGATTAAGTCATCCAGTCTGGCTTGCATATAACACATCCTACAATTTCACTGAGCTATGTCTTTACTGAGCCAGGAGTTTGCATCTGACTGCAGCATACCTTTCAGAAAGCATTCAGTGTTAGTACGGAGACATCAAAAGAAGGAGAAAGCAGCCTGTCCCTTCTTCTTTGTTCCATTGTTTAATCAGCTTTGCTATGAAAAAGTGTATCTGGTAGCTAATTTGAATTTATCTAGCTTTAAGTTTCCAGTATAGGTTCCTGCTAAACTTTCCTCTACTAGATTAACGATTTTTTAATGCTTTTTTCCCGTCTCTTTCTCTGTGAGAGTACTTACATGCTGTAATCAAATAATTTCTAACCAGTAGGCGCCTTTTTTTAGCGAAAGCATATTTCTGTGACTCTTTTTGCCACAAAATTTGATCCCGTTGCATGTAAAAGGATTTTAATATTCTTTCCACTAAAAAATCCAGTTACTAAAATACTCTCAGCTACAGACCATCAAAGAGCTGTCTAATTAAATATGAATTACATGCCAGTTACGATATGATATGCTCAGAATATATCTGAAGGGGGATCTAAACTTTATCTTTGGTTTTTTGAAGGCAATAACTCTGCTATTTGAGCTAATGGAATATTTTGCTGGGTCAGCCCAGAAGAGGGGCTTTATATCTTTACCTCCATCTCCTTAAACAGTGTTGCCTTTCATTCCTGTAAAAGGAGAATTCTCTGTGGGACCTTCCTTGAAACACTAACATTCTCCAAGACCTTCTTGGGAACACGATATGACCATAACTTGACACCAAGCTAGAAGTTGCCCAATAAATGTTTGCAAGTCTGCAATAAACTCTGTTTCTAATAGTGTGTTTCATGCTGTGCTAGCGAAGTGCAGAGGAAATGGGAAAGGAGAAAGCTGTATGCAGTCCTGCAGGATGACCCCAGTGGCACTCCATGTACTTGCAGCACCTCTGCGCAGATGCAGGCAGCCCTCGTCTCCTTGTGGTCTACTTGCCCAGCACTGAAGGCCTTGTAGAGCTGAGAGGAACGCCAAAACACCTTTCAGGTGAAATGTGGAGGTGCTGTATATTTTTTTCTTGTTCATGATGAAGTTTAAATGAATAGAATTTTTTTCAAAGGTAAGAGTAAATGTTAAAGACTCTAAAAGCTCATAGGAATTCTTTCAGGTTGCTTCCAGGGGCTCTCTTGGCAATATACTGATTCTGTAATGAAATCACCCTAAACACACTACTGGGCCATGTGGTTTCACCTTCTACCTGTCCGCTGATGATGCCTAAGCTCAGCTGATAGCAGCAGCTCAGTAGAGGGATCTTCTTCCAAAGAAGACTCTTTGACCCTAGTAAGGTTCTTCATGGGCATTAGGGTTTAGCTACATATTTCCCTTTGCAGAATCAGCCTTTCAATGATAACTAAGTAACCTTAGTTATCCTCTTGTAACCATGAGTCAAAATTTACTATTTAGTTATCTGTGATGTATTTGTTCCAGAGCAAAAAGCACCTACACAGAACTTCAGGAAACTTTTAAATATGAAAAAAAAAAAACCAAACAACAAAACCCCCAAAAACCCTAAACCTAAAACAAATAGAGAAGTTGAAGCCCCAATTCCTCTCACTCCTTGCTTTCTTACTAGACCTTTGTGGCCAACACAGTTTAGCTTTCTTTCCATACAAAAATCCCATCTTCAGCTGACTTGGCTGAACTCTGGCATCCTCTCATATAGTGATATATAAAGTAGCTTTATGGCACAGCTATAAATAAGGCTGATTCATTTACAGTACTTGAAATCTTGGGCATTTCAAAGAAGAAACCATTTAAAGAATCCTCTTATGGTCTATTAAAGTATGGAAATATTATGCTTATTTTGTAAATGGGGAACTGAGGCACTATGAGATTAAATGACAACACAAGATGTTCATAGAGAAGTGAATAATTTCTTGTAGATTTTGTTAATCATAGTCTAGCAACTTAAGGAAGAAAGCATCATTCTTGCCATGTTTCTTGATGCTGGGATCCAAGTTATTCTCTTTCATAAACAAGTCTAGATCTTTAAAAAAGAGAGGTAGCAACAAAAAGAAGTTACACAACGTCTATCTCTTATGCTTAGGCCAGCACACTTGAACTGATTTTAGTTTGTTAAAAAATTAAAAATTAAAAATACAGCCTACAGGCTACCTCCTATCCAGAAAACTGAAGCTTTGAAACTCAGACAGAAATTTGATATTTTGAGCATGGCTATAATGCTCAGAAAAACATACCATACATGACTCAGTACAGTTTATCTCTGTATTCAAAGTTATGCACCGGTCAAAGTCAAATGACATTCATGCATGATAAGTTTCTGCTTCAGTAACTATGTTAAATAAATTTAAGAAATGAGACTGCTGAGCCTGTTTTCTAGTTTGCAAAAGTACTCCAGAAGAAGCTGAGTGTAGTTTTCAAAAAAATTTTTAAACTACTTAAAAATAGAGTTCACCCAGAAATATCACTAACATTTATCACGAAGAATTACTAGAAAAGAGTATTCATGTTAAAATCGAATTACTTTAGTCAGTGAAGTCTGATTATTATTAAAATGACTGCTGCTGTCTGCACAAGTAGAATTATGTCTATTTTTAACTCCAACTAAAATAAATTAAAAACAAGGACTAATCTGCCTAGTCTTTTATAAAAGTTCTCCGCGACATCTAGTGAGACCGTTAGGTACATAAAGCTTTCAGAAGCTGCACCTCACTATTTATAAGAGAAAAGATTTCCAGGATTGTGAAAGCCAAAGATCAATAGATATCCTCTTTAGAACTAGTAAATTTCGTGGAAAGGTGTTTTCCAAGTAAATGTATTTTGTTCTAAATCTTTGGCAAATTTCTCTTTCTAACTGTGATTGTGTGTACTAATGACTGTAAACCTTTTACATATATCCTGAGAACTAAATTCACAAAGTGGACTTAGGCACTTAAAATTCTGGCATGTCACCCAAAATTTAGGTCTGCCAACTTCAATGGATGTATTTTTCTCAGTAAATCTCCCAAATGTCCAATATGTTCCAAATACACTTAATTTCATGTAAACCATCACCAGAAGGAAAAGGTGGTAGCCATGCTGGTCGTCTGCCATTTTCTAGTGTCTTGTTCATTAAGTCCAGTTTTACTTGTAGATTCATCTCATCTCAGATGAAACTCATCACCAGTCCCAGACAACAACATAGTACGCTGAACCATTTGGGAATTAGAAGACAACAACAGCCACCATCACCTTCCCTTCCTCCGGTAGCCTTGTGCAGTGACAGTCTGATATATCTAGCCCTCAAGCTTTAGGCTTCCTGGTTTTAAATCCTAAGGGAAGAATCATAGAACAGTTTGGGTTGGAAGGGACCTTTAAAGGTCATCTACTCCAACCGCACTGCAACGAGCAGGGACATCTTCAACTAGATCAGGTTGCTCAGAGCCCTGTCCAACCTCCCCTTGAATGTTTCCAGGGATGGGGCATTGGGTGTTTACCATCCCTCTGGGCAACCAGCTCTGGAGTTTCATTATCCTCATTGCGAAAACTTTTTCCTTTATATCTAGTATAAATCTACTCTCTTTTAGTTTAAAGCCATTGCCTCTCATCCTATCACAACAGGTCCTGCTAAAAAGTTTGTCCCCATCTTTCTTATAAGCCCCCTTTAAGTACTGTAACTTTAAGCTGTTACAAGATCTCCCTGGAGCCTTCTCTTCTCCAGGCTGAACAACCCCAATTCTCTCAGCTTGTCCTCATAGCAGAGGTGTTCCAGCCCCCTGATCATTTCTGTGGCCCTCCTCTGGACCCACTTCAGCAGGGAGACAGCTAAATCCCATCAAAAGACAGAGTTTCAAGCTATAATTTTGTGAACATTTATACATTGTTAAAAAGCAAGATTGTCTGTTCCACCCTCCTTGTTGATGGCATGCTGCATCCTTCCATGCCACTTTTTCCATTACGCTAGTGCACCAGCTTCCCAAGCCACCATCTTGGGAGAATGATCTCTATTAATATTAACCCAGAAAGAGGAGGCAAATTTTCAGCTGGAAAAAGTCTTTAAAGCAGTTCATTAAGGAGTATCCTAATTGTTTTTGTTAACAGAGGGGAGGTGCTAAAGGAAGGCAGGCAAGTGGTGCAAGGGGACTTCAGGAGTCTGACTGTGTATTTGGCAGAAAAGCTACCTTCAGGTGGTCAATTTGTCCAGGGAAGCATGGCCTCAGTGACCCTTCACCTCTGAGTATTTGCCATTTGAGGATACAGGTTTTCTGGCTTTGTACACTGGCTTTTGCAGAGCCTGTGCTTAATTATCTTAAGGTATAGCTGTGTAAGTGAGTACAGACAACGATATGCTCACCCTCCCTAAGCTCCACACAAACTAGGTGCAGCTTGGAAGCCACGAAGTCATTTAATGTGGCCTTAAGTCTAGAGTGACTGACCCTGCATCTCAAAAGGTTGGGTTTGGTGAAGGATACGGTTTGCTTTCATTTGGCAGGAAGGGATGAGGTGCTTGAAGAATGCAATAGCTGCTTTAAAATATACTGGTGTTGCAGAAACTTTTTTTCCCTTAGAGAAAATCTACCTCTTGCTTACCGTGACCGCATAGCTAACACACAGGGGGCTTGCACCCTCATTTACTATGTTGTAGGTTTCATGTGCACTCATATCCTGAGCCTCAGGGATGGAAATCTACCTAGAAAGCTTGTAATCCCTTTGCTTCTTCCTCATAACGTCTTTGGTTAAAAGTCTCTTCTGTGCAGGAAGCCAGCACAGATCTACACACAACTTAAATCCCACTTAAATTGCTATGGCTTAAAGTCCCACCAAAATAGCTCCTGGGCCTCATTCTGGCTTTCTATATGGGGACAAATTCCACGCTTATGGAATTCCTCAGAATTTCCTCCTTTTAATACTCTTTTGCTTGCTGGTAGGGTAAATTACTCTAGTCTGAGCAGTATAAGATGACATTTAGCCAGCGTTGGTACCCAAGGTTTTTTCATGCTTTAACAGTAGAAGCAATTGTTATTAAAAATTGGTATAATTGAGTGCAAAAGAACCTGCCATACTTTAGGGAGGATTGATCAAAAATGTCATTATCAGCCCTGTGATTCACTTCACTTACTATAAGATGAATGACACATGACCATGACGATGAGAGAAGATCTTACCAGAAATTAGTGTCTGTCACAATTTGGAAATAATTATTGCCGGAGATTATTTGAGCTTGACTGAACTCACTGGAAAGGCTAAAGCATATTATTGTCAGAGTTCACAGAGTTTCGCTCTTGGCCTATTGCGACCGTTACACTGCATCATGTAGCATAGAGGAAAAACGTATAATAAAAGCCTGAATACACACAAATACTAGTATGAATGAGGCAACTGAATGTCACTTAGTCATTATTTCTATGATACCCAGATGGTGAATGGTCATTTTCTGTTGTCCCTTCCTCATGAGACGATCTCTACAATCAGGACCCATCAAACTAAAAAACAACAGTGAACAAATTTGTTTCTTTTTCCATGGGTAAATGATCCAGTGCCGCATTAGTTTACTTTTAAGTTTTGTCATTTCCTTAATCTTATTTTTTTCCATTTGTGTGGTAGTTCACAAAGGTGGCTTGATTTTCTCATGCAGAGACACTTTTCAAAGTGTCTGCATGCACAGGTATTTTTATACACATTAGAACCCTCTACACAGATCTTTAGAAAATCCCCTGTTTAGTAAACGTGTTAGTAGCTCAGTCATAAACTGGTGCCGTGTGACTCAGCTGACCAGTCTCAGACTACAGTTAATAAAAGAAAAACAGTTGGAAAGAGGCACCTAAACAGGTTCAAAAGTGTCAGACAAAACTGTGGAGATGGTGCCAGGGAACTTCACACAATACAGGAAACATTGGAAGAAAAAGAAACTTCGGCATGGAGGAGAATTCATGAAACCCATTCAGCTTCATTAGTCCTGTCTGAGCTCACCGCTGCACAGCACTCCATCACCAGGAGCAGTTGCAGTTTCAAAACACTGATGAGCACAGCACAAATGTGATAAAACAGAGGAATCGTAGCCCTCACCATGGAGTGATCACAGCACACCAGGCCTTTGATTCACTTGACCTTCCCCAGTGTTATTTTTAATGTCTCTTTTTTTCTTTTTTTTTCTTTTTCTTTTTTTTTGCCATTGAATATGCATTAACTGTTACACAACGCTTACCAAGTCTGTTATGTAAAATTCTAGAGATAAAACCTCAATCCAGGGCCCCCCTCTAAAGATTTTTGAACTTCCTGAGGGCTCTGGGAGCACATCCAAGGATTTTTATTGTTCCAGAAGATATATGGAGATTATTTGTCATTTGGAGAATGTGTGTGAGGGTGTATTGGGGGGCTCTGCTGAGCACACTGTTGTGTTGCTTTCCTGGGGAAAAGGTGGGATTCAAGGGTGACCTAAAGCAGATATAGAGAAAGGAGGGAAAGTAAAAAAAAAAAAAAAGAAAAAAAAAGAGAGAAAGAAAGAGAGAAAAGGGAGAAAACCCCTGAGATCTGCTAAGGATTACCAACTGCATTATGCATTTTACGTGGGTACCTTTAATATTACTCATCCACAATAAGCTCCCATAGACCTCATAGGATTTCTTTTATTTTCATGTACTAACAATACAGCAATGAGGAGCTGACACTTGTTTTCCATATCAAGTAAAATTTTATAAGTCACTTTTTTCTGGCTATCACCTCAGCTTACATTTTACACTGAACAGTAATTCCGTTTATATGGACACTGTCAAATACTTTTTTTAATAGAGTTACTCTTTTTTTTAAAAAAGTCTAACTTTTAAGGGTCTCTTAGTGACTGGCCTCATTTTGGATATTGAATCTATAGAGCCACAGGTGCAGATAACGGTTGGAGCAGTTATTTGCCCTGAAGAGTAAAATCCTGGTCACACTGAAATCAGTGGGAGTTTTGCTACTGTGACCAGCATTTCACCCTACTTGTTTAATATTTACCTCAACCTCAGCTGGGAACACAAATAGTCTGTATTGACCCAAAATGTCCATTGGCTTTCATAATCACCACTGTTTGATATGCCCAGAAGAGCTGTAACTAAATAACATTTTCCTTTCTGGTGATTCTGCCTTTTTTTCATCTGGCAAACACCGATTTTTGTCTCATTAGTTGGCCTGGATTGCAAGCAACTGTGATCTGGATCCAAGGGGTATAAATCTGTAATATCAGCATATTAACACAATATCCCAGAGAACTCAGGCCTGCTAATTACCTCTTAGGGTGATGGAATGACTATTTTAGGGAGAGCGTGCTGAAATAATGCTGGAGTTAGTATAATAAAAGACATTCCAGGGCTTTAATAACCACATTGGTGGCACAGTGGTAATTTGTGTTTGCTGTGATATATTTAGAATCTGGAAGAGTATTATGAAATAGATCCCCATTTCAAGATTTTTGGACAGAGCAGCTGGTTAACATCCTTTTAAATCTTAAGTGTACAGTGCCACTATTTCCTGAGCTTACTGTGATTTGTTGCTGCATTTTTAAACAAAAGGCATTCACTTTTACTGAAACTGGAATCAGATCCTGGATACTGAACTGAAGTCAGCCATCCCAGGGTGACTTTTGAGATCTTAGATAAGCAGGTCTTTGTAAGGCAAGAGGAAAGAAAGAGAAAGTACTGGAGGTCAGAAAGCTATAAATGGTCATATGAGGATATTTACATTAGCCCTGTTTTATTTGTGTATCTGCAGGAGGGCCGCTGTGTCACATCAGGACAAACATTTCAGGTCATAGCAGCATCTGGGGAGTTTGGAAGGATCTGTTCAAACTGAGGAATGGCCTGAACTCTTGACGACCGAGCACACATATAGTGATGCTGCTCTTAGAACATGAATACACCCATAATTTCTGGTTCAGGTTGTCTATGGAGCACTCATTTGAGAAGTAGTGGCCCTATTATCAAATGTAATGTGGGACAGCAGCAGGGCTCACTGCAGCACCCATCCCTCCAAATTTTGAGTAAAGGAGAGGGTCTGTACTCCACTTCCACTTATCATGGAAAACTCTTGTTCCAGAGACAGCTTTCAAGTTTCAGTTTGCATTCTCAAAGGAGTAACAGTGTAGTTTCACTCTTTGAAATAACAAAAGGCAGTTGTAGCATTCATGGCAGTCATCTAAATTTCAACCTTTGCCTCCTACCAACTTCTGATACAGAAAATGACTTTTTTTTTTCTTTTTACCTAAAAGTTTTTGTTTTAATTCATGACCACACAGTATCCTTTCCTTTCTTTTCTTGTACTGGAGGAACATCTCTCCAGTAGGAACGAGAAGTCCCTGTTGTAGATGCTATCAAATCAAAATGTTGGCTCCTGCTATAAAGAACTCACAGTATATGTACCAGGTGAGACAAGTGGAGTAAGGAGTGGAAGGAAAGAAGAAAATACTAGCTGTTGTGTTTAAAACTGTGTGTACAGGAGATAACTAAGTGCAACATCAGCAGAGTTTTGAAGGAGGAATATAAAAAGCTTTCAGGAGGTTTCTCTAGAAAATTGCATTCATGCTTGGTAGCATGGAAGAGAGGATGAAGATATTTATTTGAATTATTACCAATTATTTAA
Source organism: Arenaria interpres (assembly GCA_013399435.1). Classification (NCBI taxonomy): domain Eukaryota; kingdom Metazoa; phylum Chordata; class Aves; order Charadriiformes; family Scolopacidae; genus Arenaria; species Arenaria interpres. The sequence continues at coordinate 53,067 of VXAK01028230.1, forward strand.
TAAAGAGTGGCATAGTGGCATGCTACAGGTAACATAGAATGTCTTTGAGAGTATCCAGAGAAACAAAAAATATTTAGGAAGAAGTGAGGAAAAAAATAATCTGAATTTTACATCCTGTCCAAGAGAGGCAGTGAGGTGATCCAAAAAAACTCATGAATAAAATTTTTAATGCTAGCTTGAAATAGTCAGGAGTATTATATCTGATTTGCTTTCCTGATACTGCGTTGTAGCCAAATACCCCTAAACCAAGCAGCTCTATAGATGAAACTATAGAACATGTTACAGCAAAAGAACAGGGAATATCTGAATTTCTACTCACGCCCATACTGCTATAGCTGTCGACGATCTGTTAGTGACCTCTGCACAAAACGCAATCCATGGACCATGCAACAGTGGAAGGTGAATACCAGCAAGGTCCTAGCTATCTGAACTGAAGAAAAAAGTTCTCCCTGGGCCCAAAGTTGGGAGTCGAACCCATTTGCCCATTCCAGTACTAATCCTCTCCTTTTATATTTTAAGTATTTCCCATGTGACACTATATGAAATGCTGCAGAGACTCCTGATAGAATATTCACTTTTCCTGTACTTAACAGCACTTTCTCACCAGAGAACTGTATTTTGGTCTTCCTTCATTAGTTTTTAGCCCATTATCCACTCTTCTCATCTCTTTGGTGCGCAAGTTTCTATTCTATGTCTTTCAGTTGTTACACATGCTATGATCCTATCACAAGGAAACTTTCTCTGCAGTATGCTGGGGTAGCAAAACCACTTGCTACTGGAACTGATGCAAGAACATGCCAGTTCTTGATGTGCTCAAGGGAAGAGATTAGTCATTTCTTCTGATCTGAATGCATTAAGATTTTTTGAGTTGTTTTTCCTCTACCTCAGCGTGATCTCTTTCTATCCCCTTGTTTCTGTTAGCCATCTGGCAGTGCTCTACCCCACCTCCAGACCTCTTCTCTGCAAGTTTCCATTTCCTGAGGTCTCAAACTCCAGAAAGTTTTGAGTTGCAGTGTGCTGAGCCTCCTCCATGCTTATACTTGGGAATTCTGAAGTCCAATTGACTTCACACACTGGGTATATTAAGGTACTGAAGTTTCTCTTTCTGAAATAAAGAAATCTTGGTTATGAGTTTGTTTGTGTCACTTTCCATGTAATTTAAACTGACTCAGCTGGTGATCAATTTGATCCACGGTTATTTTCTATGACCAATACTTTCATAATGTCATCACTGCTTAAAAAAATAAAGTGGCTTTTGTGACTCTATCTTTTGGCTTATGTTGCGTTTCCATTAATGCCCTTGGCTCAACAATTAGGGATGAAATCCATGAGTCTATCCTTTTCTGTGGTCCTTTGTAATCTATAGCTTGGTTTCATGCAATGCACACTGCGCTTTAGAATAGGGGAGGGTTAGTTAGCACAGCGGGCATCTGTCTGCTGCCTGGCAGGCACAACCATAGAAAGAATACTACTTCAGTTCTTCTCTGAAAGAGATAGCTTTTAAGTGGCAGCTAGATGCTTGTCTTGGCTACCTGATATCTAGGCTTTCACCCAATGGCTGACATCAGCTAGAGCATAGAAACTGCAGATTCAAATATCAATGTGTTCTTCCGAAAAGCTTCTTAGATCTGCCACTCACTTTTTCTCACTGGCCTGACAGAGCTTATTTGTTGACTCTGCAAGTCATAAAGGCCCAATTATTTTCTCAAACCATTATACATTGAATGCTTAATGTTGTTCAGTCATATTCATGCAATTAAAAAAAAAAAAACACATTTAAATAGTCCTTCATCATGCCCAAGGGACGACATTATCGCAGCAGGAGTCACCAACTGTTGCAGTAACATAAATGTCTTGCAAATTACCATTTTTAGTAAGTGGGAAAGTTTTCCAATTTTGAAGAAAAACTGTGCATAGTTTTGCTATACTCTGAATAAATCATCATATATAAAATTTGTGTCTACCTATCATTTGGCAAATAGTAAGTTCTTTGATTTGATCTTTGTGACTGCATCTACTGCTAGCAATTTAAGCAACGTGAAGGAAGGTTTTGGGATGTTGCATTTGATTAGACAAGTTTACTGTACTGCTGAATTTTTAAATTAGTCCCTAGCACAATAGAGTTATCCCTGACATGACCGAAGTCAATAAGCCATCTCCCCAGCTGAGATTTCTAGACAGGAGGTGATTTTCTCCCTCCTATTTGTCCATCTGTGCTAAAGTGTATTTTGGAAAGTAGAATATGCCAGCTTTGTCTAATTTTGGTGATGAGGATTTCTTTCAGCAACCAGTTGACAAGGATATGCAGTTAGGATGCTGGGATTAGCACTGGAACAGAAGAAGGTGGTGTGATCATGAAAGACAAGACATAGGTATTCATTGAATCCTACAAATATTAGTGAAAATGTAGAGTTTGTAATAATTAATGTTCTTGATATTATGCATATGAGCAATTCCAGCACTTGAATAATTTGTATTATGAACTTAAAGATGGGCAAGAAGAAAGGGTAGACCTAGATGTGTTTTCTTTTACACAAAAGGTATCTTTTTACTTTTTTAATGAGTTTTCAATATATAAATTATTTGTTCGATTTTCAGAGCACTGTAAACTGCTTTATAACTTTGGGATCTTATAAAATGATTTGGGAACACTGGGTAACAATGGTGATTTCTGACTGGCTGGCAGTGATGTCATACATGTGTCAATATTTCTCATTAAAAGCACAGGTATGACCTTTTTACCTTAGAGTTTCCATACCATAATAGCTATAAGGCAGTCACGGTTAATAGATTTCTGAGGGATTATTGCACTCTTTGAGTAGCTGAAGTCACTGGGCTTTTGGCTGGTGCCTCATACTGCACCTGAGGTGTGTGATAATCCCTCAGAAATGCACTGCTTGTTGAATCTTATGGCTTAATTATAAACATTAACTGAAGTCAGCTACACATTAACTAGCTTGCCCAGATGTTTCTGTACCTGATGGATGGATGTGATGACTGATGAAAAGAAATCATGCAAAAAGGTCTGCTTCTGGTGAGTTTGTTTGCCATGGAAAAAGAGCAGGAGAGCAAAGCAGTTGCACTCCCCACTAACAGGAGAATTGAGATCCCTCAACTGTAGGACAACATACAACAAATTTAGTTCTAATTTCTCAATCTAGAGGAGAAGTGGCTCGGTTTAAAATCCTGACGTTCACCACCACTCCTGGATGCACATCACCCTCCACCTGGAGTTCCCCTTAATGAGGCCCATGGCCATGTAGCTCCCTTCTGTCCAGACTTAGATCTAGGATGTTTTGGAGGCAACACCTCTAATGATTTTCTGTGATCCAAGAATGACAGTTTTGCCCTCCATCAAGGAAAACCTGCCTTTTCTTTACAGAGCTTAAAGCTATTTTTCTGACTTGTTTTTTCTTCCACCAAGGTTGTCCATTGCTAACACTGTTTTGCTTTAAGGTCTGTGATATGTTTGATATATTGCAATTTGTTGACTAACATTTTCTTCATCTGTTTGTTTAATGCCAACAGTAAGAAGAAACAATGTAAATAACCCTCCTTTTAGGTGGTTTTACAATATTTTCCTTGACGCTATTTACCCAGTATATAAAATTCTGGCTAATTTTAATTTCTGTAAAAGATGGAACTCTTAGATAAGCTACTTGTAAGTGGGAATGTCTTGGATAGGGAAAAATTTTATGGCAGCCCTTCAGATCCAGACCAAACACTCAGCTGAACTTATTTGTAACCCCAATCAAAAACCCACACTAACTAATTGATAGCTGTCCTAATGTAATAATACCGGCAGAAGTGCAATAGGATTCATGCCCACAAGGCATGTGCAAGCATTAACCTAACATCTGCGTCTCTTGCTAATAACTTGCAGAAATTAGGACTAAAGTTTGTGCAGATTGCCAGGGATCCTTTGACACTAAGGAAAGCCTCAATGGCCCTGCTAGGGCAGTTCTCCAGATCTTTTGCCTGGGAAGCACAACATGTCTGTAAGAGGAACCGAAGTGCAGTAATTTTGTTTTAATTAGTATTTGTTTTCATGTCTAACTGAACATTGATTATAGAGTTGCTATCAGTGCTTCCATAATACTAATAAAGTCATGGTTAAATGGTCTGCATTTAAACATTTGTAATGAGTAAGTCTTTGAGCTTCCAAGCATAAGCCAGATTAATTTTCTGAAGTTGAAAACAAATATTCTCCTATAAGTATTTCAAGGTATAATTGCCCTTACAAGTTTCACACACTCTCATAAAAGTTTTGGAAGAAGATTTTCAATTCAATGAACAACTAGTTGAATTTTATTAAATTTTATTTCCATGGGTAAACCTTAAAGGTGACTGATAAATGACAGTCTTGATGTGGCTTACTGTGTGTTCTGTCAGTCCAGCAAAAGCAACATGCAAGAACAATGCAAAGCTACGTGCATTGGTGGAATCATCCTGCCAATGCACTATGCTTCTTTGCTCTTTTGCTTCTCAGTAAAAGGAGAGGTGTTGTATGGTAAGGGATACCACAATGCGTACAGAAGAAGCTGCAGAGCTAGTTTCATTTCACACATGGAGAAAGGACTGCATATAAAGGTAAGCATGGTATTTTCCTTCATCTTCAGCATTAGCTGCAGTGGAGGGAATCAATAAATGATAATACTAATAAATTAAAGACCAGGCATCTTCATGCTTCTCTTTCATTCTGCAAGCAGACAAGGGATTCTCAATATCACCAGAGGGAGAGATATTATATGAACTATGTCATGACCATAACAAACAGACAGTACTCTTTTATTGTATGTTCTTAGGTCCTTTCAGACTATGTGTGGGTATTGACCCCATGGGCATGCAAATGAGAGCCTACTCTTTCTGGTGTTTGTCTTTGAACTTGAGCAGTGACATATACTTGGAGAAACTGTAGTCCAGCAAGTTGTGCTCCCCGAGGCTGTTCATCTTCCATCAAAACATATTCAGTGGGATGACCACAATTCCTTTTCTTCTGGATTTGGGGTTTTTTTTTTGTCTACTGTTCCACTGTGGTCTTCCACAGGGGTTTTGGCAAAAGAGGAACAGTTAAAGGAAGAATCAGGTCTGTGACTCAGAATGTCATTCTGATCCCAGCCTCTACAGGTCCCAGGTAGGGCAAGAGATCAGTTTTATTCTCAAGGATGTGCTGGGTCTCTGCTTTGTTACTGAAACCCTGGTTCTCCTTGATTTCAAGCAGCATTGTCCCGGTGGGATGCATTAGTAAACATCCTACAATGTACCCTTTTAGCAGGAAATGCCACTGAAGTGCTCCAGTCCTTACTAATTGTTGTGGAACACATTACTCATAAGTCTAAAGAAAAAGTGGCACCCTGTTTTGCTGTACACTCTGTCTGCTCTTTCCTCCAGCCCATGAAATACACTGCCAATATTCTGCAGTCAGCAGAATAAGAGATCTTTAGTTATGTCAGGGTCTGCATGAAGAGCCCTTAACTTTAGCTGAATCCTGACAGGGCTTACATGCTGCTGGTGAGAAAAGGGACCGGCTTTAAGTTCTAATTTTTTGAGTAGTTTCATCTTCCCTATGAGTGCTCAGCCTTCTCCAGGTTCTTCTGAATCTATTGGTCTTCTGGTAAACCAATGTTTCACAGTAGTGAAAATACCTTCTTTCTTCTGTATGCAGTAGAACACCTCCCTTTTCACTCCCAGACAAGCACACTGACTAAAGCAAACTACTCTCCCACTTAATTTTTTTTTTAAATCTGTCAAAAACATAAGAAATGATGTGCCAGACCAGCCCACAGGTCCAGCCAGCTCACTGTACTGTCTCCAAGAGTGATGGATAATGGGATGTACAAGAAAAAGTCAGAGAACAGACAGGCATACCATCATTCATAGTGCCTTAGGATACTCTCTCAGAAATTTGTGGCTCAGGGACTTCCTGAGCCTTTTCCAATTTTACTGCATCTTTTTCATGATGAGGAGACAAAAACCACACGTAGTACTTACCAGGAAGATGAACCATGGATTTATACAGTGGCATAATGATGACTTTCTCTTCTTTTCCTAATTATTCCTGGCTTTCTATTTGGTTTTTGTTTCGTTCTGTTTTCTTTTCAACATCATACGTCGAAGTGGAGTGTTGTAGAATTGTTTCATGGAATTATTTGTTCCAAGGATTACTTTTTCTATGTGCACTACTTTGTATCTCTCTAACCTGAATTTCATCTGCTACTTTATCTGCTGGTCACTTCTAATAAAGCACTTTTGCAAGTGTATCTTCCATGCATTTTATAAATACTATTGACTTAATCCTTGTAATGCTCTTGTCAATTAGATATATAATAATAAATGTGTGAAGAACTAGACTCTGGTTTACCAAAATTCTCCTTAAAGCCACATTTTACAAGGACGAGGTTGCAGGAAGACTTTTGGCAGGCATCTTTAATCAAGCTGGAATATTTTTAGAATTCAAGTGGTCATCTCACTTTTGTAATTGGGAATAAGAGACAGAGCACCAGCCAGAATTTAGGCAATTGAATATTATCCTAGAATTCATTCCATTACTTTGATGTTTGGAAAGGGTTTTTTATGAGCCCATTAGCAAAGAGTGATATTCTTACAGCAAGGTGTAGAAGAAATCACAATAACACTTTTCAGTGTTAGTAAATGCTTCAGGACCCTACATCTTTATATTCTTCAGCATCTGGTCATTAGTCTAAAAGAAGAAGTAAATAAATCAGTAAATTACTAAACCAACCAACACATACACAAAATCCCAGCAATAGAATTTTTCAAGTAAAAAGTCCTCTATTTTATAACTTAGATTTTGGCCTTCATTCATGTCCCAACCAGCTGCAACATTTCATCTTTTGAAGAGCACAACTGACATCTGACAGCTGAGTGCCATTGTGCTAACGACTCCATAAACAACCCCACCAAGTCTTGTATGATAAATTTCCCCCTGATTAGTTAAACAGATATTGTATCATGCCAGCAGAAGGAGTTTTTGTTGACACAGCATCTCTGGAGACTGTGGTATGTTTTCTTTTACTATTTGAATGCTCAGCAACTGGAGTAGTGAGAATGACAGAAAATCAGTCACTATTATTCAGTCCTGATGATCTTTCTTACCTTTTTTTTTTTTTTCTAATTTTTTAAAGAGATCTTTTATTACACTGCCTTTTAAAAATGAAATTTAGTTGAGTCTTTGAAGGGCAGAATGTGAAAATATTGTTTGTTAGCTCCAACCACAATAAGCTTTTTTTAGTCTATGATCCATTAGAGTTACTTCTGTGTTTCAAAAGGAAAGAAAAAAAAACATTGTACTCACTTTATATTTTGAGGTTATTTTATTTTTAGTCTTTGGGTTTTACAGTAAATGCATCAGTGGGTCACTTTTATCCATTATTTTTTCATCTTTGTAGTACTATTTACATGAGTATGTTGTTTTTTTAGTAGAGTTTACACTTAAGGCTGTTAGTAAATCTCTCCACAGAAGCCAGGCCTTTACAATAAAGAAATGCCACATGATAGGTTGTGACAATAGATGTGGGAAAGACCTGGCTTTTGGTTACTACTCTTGTATCAGCTTTCCCACCCTGACTGGACAAAATGGATAATTGTGTCCTCCTTTGCCTCCAACCTCTACACTTTTTTTTGGACAGTGGTTAGATGGTGGTTTTCAGAGAGAAACAAACGACAGACGGAGGAGTGTAATCACCGTGGCCTGCTCAACATAAAATATGGACCTTTGGATAGACTTTCAGAATAGTATGACATGTTCCAGATAAACAGCAATTTACTGTAAAGGAAATGCGGATTCAGTATGCAACGTCTTGGGTTCCTAAAGTAGTAATGCTTTTTCCATGACAGATAAGAAACATTTCTGGTGTGACTTAACCACTGTAAGGAAAGCCCAAGTACATGAGCATCTGATCAACTGGATTTTACAGTTCTGTGTCATATAGGCTCTAATTACCATGATTTGAATATTAGAGAATGCAACACACTTTTAATCAATCCCATGGGCCCTGCTATTTCCATTACTTAGCCTCAATCCCTGTTTAAAAACTGGTACTGAGAATTTGTTTCACGTACGTAGCAAATCCCTAAGTGCACTGCTCCTGAAAGGAGACACTCACACTAAATCTGGATAGTTTATATTAATTCTAAATGAAAACAGCATAACAGTGGGATGACTGTGAGAAATTATGACATAAAGCTGATTCAAGACCTACTCAGACTCTTTGACTTCAACTGAGGTCTGAAGTGCTTTTATCTACGTGTTATTTATGAAGGAGCAGACAGAGTCCATAGGTAATCCTCAGCACGAAGGAGTTCAGGCTGATTGAACATCTTCCAGTCCAGCTCCCTTTCTGGTCAATGGCGTCCTATTATCATACTGAGCCATTCAGTTCAAATATATGTGTATAGATCTTAAATAATAGCAAGTTTTGTCCACTAAGCAAAAAACCCTTTGGTAACTGATACGTAATGAAGTAATAGGAGATTAAAACATAGGTAGAAGCAGAACTGTCAGGGTGGCCATGACTTGGGAGGAGAAAAGAGAAGAGAGGGATACAGTTAGACTTTATATCAGTGTGAACAATCCTGACTGAATTGTGTACAGTGAAATACGNAACAAGGGTCAGCAGGTTAGGAGTGGATTCAGCAAGGGCCAACTTAAATAAGTAACCTTGTGCTATGGTCTTCCTCAGTGAGAAATATGATTTGAACCTTGCAATAATTAACTTCTGGGGGTTACATAACATTTTGATGTGGCTTTTTCCTTACTTCTGCAGGAACAGGAAAGTTTGAATTCATATTTTTATTTTGTGACAGTTCTCGAAGTAGTTATTCCTTAAAAATGGGATAGTTAATTCATTTTTGATTGAATACTGACACAGGTAGAAAGGCCTAAGAACATCAATCAGTAATCAGAAAAACTTCCAAAATTCAAAATATATTAGGAGAAAAAGTATACATTTAGAAAATTTGATGCAGAACAGCAGCTTCTGAGGTCCAAGCAAAGAAAGAGACATTTCCCTATGCATGTTCACTGAATCCAGGTCTCAGATACTTAGAAAAGGGCTGTAACGTGCTTGCACGCAAAAGAAGAGATCTGAAGGAATTGTAAATGAAGGAGAAAAGAAAGGGACATTGCATATAAGTCCACTGCCTCTCTGTTAAGGTCAACAGTTTTTATTGATAGCTTTTTATATATAGCAACCTATCCATTAGCATCCAGGCAATGGTCACCAAACCTGTTCAGAGCAATCAGTAAAGAGCAATCAGATGGACATCAGTTCAACCTTTCTTAGATTTGACCCAAGGTGACTGAAAAAAGCATGTAGATGAGTATACGGGAAGATTTTGGCAGGATACAAGCAGCTGCTTCTACCTTCTAAATCCTTGAATTTCAGTGGGAGACTAATTGATTTCTCACATGCCAAATTTGGTGCTCTCCATCTCATAGGACCAGATTCAAGAAAAGAAGACCAGAAACAGTCCTTTGGGTGATACTACTCTGATGTTTGTTTCCCAGAAATTGTCTATGTCCATTTGCAAGTTGAGGCAGTGAACAAGGGTAGACATGTATCAGTCCAAATTAGTGGCTTAAATTTGCCTCGTTTAATGTTGAATCTCCATTTGAATTCTGTGAAATCTGAAACGCAAATTAAGGTGTGGGTGTCTATTTTGGTGGAACTGTAGAAATTGTTCACCTGTTTGCAAGTAGCAGATAAAGGGGTTTTTAGGAAGGTTGGAGTAAAGTACAAGGAGGGAACTAAACATAACTCCTACTGTCAGAAATCCCACATATTTTGTTCTTATTCAGAAACATTTGTGTAAGAGATCCAGTTGATGGGTGCTGTTTTATTAACACTGAAGTCTCTTCTCTTCAGAATACTTTCACATATGACTTGCAGAAAGGGTGATGTGTATTGATATGCTCTATTGCATTATAGAGCTTTCTGTCTCATTTTTCACTTTCTGAGTAAAATATTGTACTAGAAACCCTGCTTGACAGAGAGTAATTAAATTTGAGAAGGATCTTATCTGAAATGAGTATTTGGTTGTTGGTAATTAAAACAGATACATTGTTCATAGGAGGTATATTATTTTGAGTATCTGGACCTATTTCCTTCTGAAGGGTGAATCCAGTACTGATGTATCTTTATTTCTGCTGTTCTTGGCTCTGAAATACTGTCATTTTCATTAAGATGAGTATACTCTATTGTAGTCTAGCCTTTAGCTAGCTACTATTTGCAAATCCATAGCCACTAGTGGACCATTTTTCTAAAATAATGTGTAATGAAGAGTAAGAGTAAATGAGTCAGTAATTTGCAGAATATTTTCTGGTCCAGAAGTTTCTCATTAAAAACATGTCTTTGTTCATCTTTGTCTTCAGTTTAAGGTCTAATCCATAGCTCACTAAAGGCAATAGAAATGATTTCACTGAGTTTTGTGCTTGGTATTCATTGATCTTTAAGTGGGAAGCAGAGATACTCAGGAAGCAAGCTGTGTCTCCAGAGAAAACATGTCTATTCATTTATATTTGTCAGCTGATCATTTTCACTTTTGCATTACAATGCAGCTGATGTTCTTCCCAAAAATATCAAGTAAGTTTGCTCTTGAAAAAGCAAATGTTGGAATATATTCTATAAACAACATGTAAGTTCTCATATAAAATTACATTTTATAGGAAATTTTACTGATCTTACATCCATTAGCCAAAAATCTCAGGTGCCTAAGTCTGTGGAAAAATAACCTACTGTCTGTTGAAGTTTCAGTAACACAGTCAAAAGAGTTGATGTTAAAGAAAAACTGACATGCAAAACTAATATTATTTTAAAGACTCAAAGGGTTTTTTTCTCATTTTTTTGGCTTATATTAAGCACATTGGAATTCTTCAAAAGTTTATATCTTTCAAAGAGCTTAGATATCTTAATATTAATTCTCACTTTGAAGTGGAACAACAACATACCAATTTGGAGGATAGAGACCACAAATTTTAAATTAACTGTAATTAAATTTCCCTGTGACTGTTGCTTTGCTAACTACAAATGCTGAATGAAATAATGTACTTAATACTGTTCCCCAAAGATTAATCCATGTGCTTAATGCCTATTTGTGTGTATCTTGTATGAATAATTTCCAGTGATCATTGTCTGAGGGGCTTGAAATTCTGGCTTCAAGAAAGCTTTGCCATGGACATTAATTAGACTATCAGTGAAAAAAGTGCTCTTTCATTTGATGGCAGTCCTGCTATTGTCCTGTATTTCCGACACTAACAAACAATTTCTGATTTCTTTTTTTTTTTTTTTTCTTTTAGATTAGCCTCCTAACCTTGTGACTAACAGTTTTCTGGCATGCAAATTCAAATTCAAAAGATTTGCCAGTAATTTTTCTTTCTATGAAGCAAAAGTCATAATGATATCAGCAATTTCAGTATCGTTCATAGGCTGTTGAGTCGTTTTTCAGGATGTTGTCAATAACCATTGCTTACAAAAGGCAGTCTATCATAACAACTTTAAAATTGCAGGTTGTCCTGGTTTGAGGTAAAACAGAAGCAACTTTCTTTCAGTAATTTTAGTTCTTAACTAGACCTCTGCTAACTCTCTGAAATTAACAGCATATTATGCAGAGAACTGTTCATTCTCAGAGTGATAAGACCAATGTTTATAGTTCATTCCAAGAAATGGTATGCGGAGAGGGTCTTGCTTTTACTTATTGCTATAACAACCATGGTCAGCTAATTTGATCATTTGCCTTGTTGGAGAGTCAAAAATGGAAAAGCGTAGAGGGGTCCCACCTGCAGGGAGGAGCAGACAGGGCAGGTGACCCAAAACTGACCAAGAGGGGTGTTCCGTCCCATCTACCCCATGCTCAGTATAAAACCTCAGGGATCAAAGGGTCAGCCCTTTTTCTTCAATGGATGATGTCTGAAGAGGACCCTGTCGTGTTCATCTGCCTTTGATCCTAATCCATGTGTTCCTGACTCCAGAACTGAAATCCAGTTCCCATCTGTCACTGAGTCCAGTTTGGGACTTCCCCAGTGCTTGCCAGTGTCATCATCCTGGGACCTTGGTATGGTTTTGTATATATTGTATCTATTTCATTATTTTATTTTTATTTTATTACTAATATTTCATTGCAGTAGTTTAGTTCCTTCTAAACTCATAGATGTCTTTATCTCTCCTCCTCCTCTCCTGGGAGTGAGAGTTGGGGGGAGAGCATCTGTTGCCCATAATTGGCCAACCATGGCACAGGTACATAAGCATTCTGTACTATCATTTAGCTCTCTTACACTGAAATTAGTAGGAAAAATAAGAATTTTAGCAAAATCCTCTCTTGTAGTAGGAAAGCCCTAGTTTCTGCAGTGTCTTTGGCAGAAAACAGAAATTCAACAATAACTCAAGCTCCCTTCTCAAGATTCACATTGCTGCCATGACAGCTCTGAAGGAGAGGGATGGAAAAAATAGAAGAAAAAAATAAATTTTTATGTCATTCCCTTTCCATGACTTCACACCAGCTTGTCAGCACTCAAGGTGCAACAGCACCTGTTGCTATTTTACATTCAAGATTCAACATTCTCCATCCTTGCCATGTATGAAGGTCACATATTGCCCTTTAAGTGTTGTACTTCTAGTTGTCTCAAGCTATTAGACCATGGCAAAAAAAGCCTTTTTCTGTGTTCCACGCAGAAAATATTACCCATAAGGCTGAACATCTTTCCTCTTGCGTGATGCCATGCATCTTTTGCACAGGGGTTTTGGACACATACAGCAATGACAAGAGGTAAGGCTGGAATGTTGGGAGGTTTTGGTTTATTCAAGTAAAAACACTCCACATACCTTTAACCCACTTTCCCCAGTGGATCTTGGTGAACCACATTTTTACTAAATCATATTTATAATGTATACCTAAAAGGTAATGATCACATTTGTGTTGTTGAGAAGAGTGTAAGAGCTAACATAAGCCTTTATCTTTTGTTATTGCAAATAATGCATTTTTTTAAAAAGCTGATAGAACAATATATATTTGTACCAGAAAAAGTTTTTCTTCTGCTTCCTGTATCACTAGAACTTCCCTACTTTTATGTAACTTATAATAAAATATTTTCATGGGGAATTATAAAATATAAAATCATTTAAATTATACATGTAAAATAAAGGAAATGTATTTTAATGAGTTCCATCTCCGGGGCTCATAAATGTGTTTCTTCATGTAAGGCCTGATCAAAAGACCACTCTAATTAACAGAAAAGATCCTGGAGATTTCTATAGATTTCAGATTGGTCCCTTGTTATGATTTAATTGCACGCAGTTTAACTCAAATAAGTCACATGTGGAGCTGGTTGGGAGCAAGTTTTATTTCTTCTGAAAAATTTCAAGGAAAAATAGTACATTAAAAAAATGCTTTCTCACTTGCAGTGAAAGCAGCTACTAACTCCAAACTTAATGTTTTGCCTGTGTCTTTGGCAATGAGGAAAATAATTCTGGCATTTTTAGATATGTTATCTAGCATATAAAGTTAGATAATAAAGCCATTTTAGAAAGTCCTAAAATGTTCATGGTCAACTTGTTAACATACACATATTAAAAAAGTCAAATATTGGGTGCTCCTAGATATTTACTTGAATTCTGAATAAGGGTTTTTCATGCTTTTCCTTTTTGCTTGCATGATGTCCATAATAACTAATTCTATCTTAATTCTCCAAGTTTTCCAATTCAGTAGGTATGGTCCCTTCTACCTTCACATGGTCTACAATGATGAGAATTAATTTAAAATCTCACTTGTGTACCTCATGTTTTGGTACAAAATCAGAATAAACCTGTGAATCTCTACCTTCAGAACTTCTCATCTTTCTGCAGATGTCAAAGATTCAGAAGACAAAACATTATGTATAAATATAGCAAACTGTTGAAGGTAGGCAATGCAGACAAGCTTGGAGGTTCTTCATCGCTTTCTGGTTTTAGAATTAAAAAGTGAAAAGTGCTATCAGCAACAGGACGGAGTTCAAGAGCAGTTTGCCTTTATACAGTATTTATGCAAAAGACACCATTAGGTTACTTCTCCACACAGTATGCCTCATTTACAAATATGTAAGTGTTTCTTGTTATTGCCAACCATTTCAACTCAGCCAGGTCTGGATATTATGCTGGGTTCTTCACTTGTTGTCTTTTAAAACATTAAAACTTTGTGGACCAAAGAAGTCCTTTGGCTATGCCTGTGCTAACCCATATTGTCAAGTGATGCCATCAGATATTCAGTGGCTCTTATGTACCTCATATGTACAATGGTATAGCAGACAAGGCAAAAGAATTTGGAATCTCAAAAGCAGTAATATTCCTGCTACACAACACAATATAATCTAGCTCACTGCTTCAGCTCTGAAAATAAAAATAAGAAACGTGGAAAATACTTCTTTCTTGATGCTTAGTCTCAGGGACTGATAAGATTATTACTACTAATAATAATGGAAGCAAGGAAGCCATATTTTTGTAATCAACAGTCAAATGCTGGGAGCAATTAACAGAGGAGAAAAACCTAAGCTCTTGGTCATTTACTGATATCTCAGACCAGAAAAATAAAAGACATAAAATTAAATCTCAACTGTTAATGTAGCCGCTAATAGTACTTACCAGTGTTTTCTTAGAAGGAATGGCTGTGCAGTAGCTAAGTGTGATACTTAATATTTTGGTAGTTTATATCTGGCTTATGTGCCCACTATTGCACTCAAATAAACAGGACTTCTGGTGGCTGCAGGAATAGACCCCATAGTCTCAATGACAAGATTTTAAATGCTCAGAGACATTTATGACTAAGTTTATGCTTAGTTTCTAGTCTACTTTTATATTACCACAAAACTTTCTCCTCTGAAGTCACTGGGGAGGGAAGGCTCAGAGAGCACAATGTGAGTGTCTGAGAAGCCTGGAGGGTTGAGACACTCGTCCAGTTAGTTGAGCCATTTGAAGACTAACCAATTTGTAGCAAAACTAGGCCATTCAAAGATTTTGCTTGCATTTGCAAAGGGATGTGTATGTTTCCACTGACTCATGAAGAAATCTGACTTTGGAAAGCAATTTTAAATTAAAAAAAAGCATTCCAAACTACCAGGAACATTCAAAATCAAACCCAACTACCTTCTGTAATAGCCATATTTTCCACATCTAAAGAAGACTTTCTTCATCATCATAGAAGGAGAAATAATGACATCCAGTGGCCTCTTACCTCACCAAACTGTGCCCATGTTTGTTATGTTCTTTGGCTTAATTGTCCAGGCACCAAAGTAGGAAATACTCGGAGAAAGGACCATAGATCACCACTTAGTATGATCCAAACTGCAGATGTGCTCCAGTTACAAATGGCTGAATTTGCATGAAAACCACCCTATTTGTATACTCTGCTCACTAGGCTTGCTAACAGAAGAATGCAGATTCTGACTTTCTGTTAAGAATCTCAGAGTAATTATTTGGAAGTTTGGCCAGAATATTGATTAGAACATTTAATCAGAACATCAGTAAGAAACTGTCCTCACTTTCCAAACAGTACAAGTAAGTACTATACATTTACACAGCATAGGTGTTGTTTATTGGGTTGTTTTTTAAATGGGGTGAGAAATCCTTCATCCTAGACATTGTCTATAAATGCCTAGCGATATACTGTAAATACGTACATATAAATGTATACTGACTTACCAGTCAAATCCTCCAACTTGATTTATTCACCTTATTTAGAAATATTTTTTATTCTTGACAGAGTAGGCTTAATCACAAACAGGCTTTGATCCATATGTTAACAGGGCAGATCTTTTAGGTCATATCTCAGAATTTACAGCTTCTTCTTAGTTTGGATTCTCATTACTTTCTGTAACTCCTTATTTCCAAATGAACGTTTGACTCATTCATTCTTTGTCTAGTATTTTTAACTCAGAAATGTCAGTGTTTCCATTCTACTGTTCTTATTTTTAGTGGTATTGCTATTGTAGCAACACATGGGAACCTGACTCAGGGACTGATTCCCGTTGTGCCAGGTGCTGTCCACGCACAGAACAAAAGCTGGTTCCCACTCCAGTTCTTTAAGCTTGTTAAGTGCTTTGGGTTGAAAAGCTTTGAGTGTATATAAAATATTACAGCTCATTTGCAAAATTTGTTTAAAAAGATAATCAGGTTCTAAAGGGAGCTGATTTAACAAATGTGTGTAATAATATATCAAATTTCACTGTGGTACCCTGTGATTTCATAACGATATGTGCAACACTTAATTCTCCTTTTACTAAAGTCAGTTTGCATTGCTTTTACAATGAAAAGCTTAAAGCAAATGCAAAAATGAGCCCAGGGGATGCATTCTTTTCCTGCTGCTATGGCCAACGATAGCGTTCAAAATGAATGGATACTTGGAGCAATTAGTTCTCCTTGGGCATGGGAAAGGGCCCAAAGAGACCAAGGAATCCATCTCCTGCTGAAGGTCCCTGCAAGGGTTGCCACCCTTTCTCTTCTCCTCACCATCTTTTCCCAACTGCTGTGGTGCTCTCTAGCTGTCCTACTGTGGCTGTTTTAGAGTTTCCACACTGAAATCGGACCTACTCATCTGGCTGAAGTGAGCTGTGTAGAATTATCCAATTCTAAGGACATCTGGAGACTCCAGGAGATTTTCTGGAATTCTTTTTCAACAGTGCTTTAATAGCTGTGCATGAAGTTATAGCCATCCAAGGACTTTCAGACTGGATTGTGCTCAGCTCAGTTGTTAATACCTTGAAGATAATAATGTAATAATGGATCAGCCCAGCAGTCCAGCTGCTCTGCTCTCCTGTTTCCTGCAAAGCTTGTGGTTACATAAAGAAGATACCATGGTGCTTCTCCAGTATATCCTGCTAGCTTCCATCAGCCTGGGGTTTATGAATTTTTGGGCCTGAGTCTGCATGCTGGTGTTTTTCATTGTCCTAAATGGCTCTTTCTCTCAATAATTTGTCTAATGGTTTCTGAACTTACGTGAAATTTTGGTAACTACAGCATTCTATTACCGAGAGTTTCACTGTTTAATAACAGCATGCAGGGTGAACAAATAATTGTAGTTTTTTACTTATTTTAGAACCTGCCATCTGACTAGTTTTTTGGGTTCCTTTAGTCCCTGTGTTATGAGAGGTGGTGAACTACCAGCCCCTTCTCACTGTCTCACTGCCACTTTGGAGATGTCCCCCATACATCCTCTCCCCATCAGACACCTACTGCTGCAGCTCAACTCTCTGGCTGACAGTGAAGTCACTAAGACCAAAGCCACTCATGGAGACATGTCAGCTCATGTTAGCACTGCTTCACTTAGGCAGCAGCAAGATACATAAACAAGACAACTTTTGGTCATAAAAGTTATCTTTTGTAACTTTTATAAAAGTTATAACTTTTCATACATTTTAGACTGAAAGAAAACTTTGTGTACCAAAGCTGTCAATTACATTAACATAAACAGGTAACTGGCATTAATGGCCCCTCTCCCTCAACTACCTAACCATTAGATTATCACTGTTTTAAAGACAAATTACAGCATCGGCAAGGATTTAAGAAGATTGCTCCTTAGGTTGAACCTCTGTTGCTATTCCAAAGCCATGAAGCAGCCATGAGTAATGCCATGGCTCTCACAAGGAGGATCACAAGGCACAGGAGCAAAACCGGGCTGTGTAACCACCCAAAATATTATGTGTTTGGGACTCCCTAACCCACCCCTAAGTGTAGAATAGCTTGAGCATTAGGTATTTTTAATTTGTTATAACTTCGAGCAACTGGCTACATTGGCAACTGCAAAGGGGCTGGGACTGTATCACAGTCTAATAAAAGCCCTAATAAAAGTTTTAAACTAGTTCACACATCTGGAGTCTGATGGGGGGCATTGCATAATGTGTGCCGTTTCTGCCGTGGTCCCCTCTATCCCCTTGGTTGTCGCAAGAGGGAAAAGTGTTACTATGATGTCCCCCAGGCATTTTTATGGCCCGCTCTGAACCACCACCACCATCTTCAGACAAACCTCAGGAGAATTTATTAGAGGGATATAGGTAATTCTCTGAAGTGCCTATAATTCTCACTTCTCAAGATTCTTTGAAAGTATTATAACCTACCCTCTGGTCCACATGTTCCTTCAAAGGGAGATAAAAATATATGTCTGGTATTTTTATACCTTGGATAAAAATAATCAAGCTGGTCCTCTGGGTCTAACTAGTGTTTAAAAGCATTTCTTCCTCCAAGTGCTATGATTTCACCACACAGTCCACAAAAATAAACTCCATAATTAATTTCCAAGTTTTGAAAATGAATGGAGGCATTTAAGCCTGTCCACATCTAGGAGGGTGGGGGGATTTTAGTATAGATCTTAGACCCTAGTAGCCCTGCATCTCATTAGAAGATGAAGTAGATTCAGCTAACAGTGTTAGCCATGCTTGCTTCTCGTATGTCCAGTGGGATTTACCAGGGGACTGCCCAGTATTTTATTACATGATAACGTGGGTCTTCAGATTTTGCCCAACTGAAACAGATTTCCAATGGTCAAAGACTGTAACAGACAATACAAAGGTACAATCTTTGCTTTAAATATATGGCTCCATTGGCTCCAGTACGCATCCCTCAGGCTTACAACTTGCCTTGTCGCAGTTCTTCCCAGGCCCCGTGCTTCCAGCCTGGCAGAAGAGCCTATAAAGCTGCACTATAAAACCCTCTGAATGCCCTTCATTTACAGAGCTTACAATATTTCAAGACACATTTTAAAGATGTGCAAGCTGCCTTCCTTTCTATACTCTTTCCATTTAAAGGAAGTCATTACAGTAAAATGCTGAGGGGCCAGGGGGAAGCAGCGTCTGGCAGGGGCTGATAGAAATTTACTTTGAACTCTGATGAAGAACATTTCCACTCTGTTTATTACTAAATCCACTGGCCATAGATGATCCAAGGCTCATAAACTCAGGTATGATGGAACTCCCTAGGGAACTATCAGAGAAAGAGAAAGGCTTTGCACGCATGTGCATGTGTGTGTGTATGTGTTATTTCTCTTTCATTCTGGCTGTGAGAAAAATAGTGATCAAATGACAGAAATTGTTCTGTGCTCTCAGAAATTAAATGGTACATGGCAGCTATTCTCAGAATGAAGAGAAAAATGCTCATTAAAATATCAACATCACCTCTTTTTTCCCCCATTTTTTCTGAGTTCTCTGGAAGTACCTCCTTTATGCTTTAGAACTGATTTGTGGATTTTGACAGACTTTTCAGCAAATTTATTTCAGAAAGGAAAATCTGTCTTACATCACCAAGTAAGCCCAACCTGCCAAAATCAGGATGAGGGAGAAGTACTGATGCTGGTCTTTCTTCTTTTTCTTTTTCTTTTTTTTTTCCTTCAGCTACTTTAATTCATTACCTCACATTATGAAGTCTGTGTGTTATCTTCTCATGACATTCCTGGGTCATATAAGTTTCAATTCTAAATGAGAATGATTATCTTTACTTCATCTTTATGTTAATAGGAGCTGAAAGATCCAATTGAGCAGGAGCAAAAGAAAAGTGGCGGAAGCAGGCGCATTAGGTGGTAATCCAAAACTCTAATCTTAGAACTCCTGCTAAGATGCTACTTCTCTGTAGACATATTTAACCTTCATTAGGACATTATTTTTTTTAGTTCTTCAGACATCAGTCCAAAGAGGCAAACATTAAACTACCAGCAATGCTGCTCCCTGGGGTAGGCGAGAAACCACAGTTCCCAAAGGTTTTTTGAGGATATTTTATCTACTGGTTGCCAAATGAAGATCAAGCAACAAAGCAGGAATTGGCCCCTAGGTCTCTCTTCCCTGCTGAGTACCCCACACAGGAGGCTCCCCACTCTAGCAGGAGGAGAAGCCCAGTGGCCCCAAGGTGGTGACAGCCGCCGACTGCAGCAACTTCAAAAGTGACACCTGAGTCCAGGTCACCTGAATTCTGAGGAATACTGTAGCCCCTGGCTATCATTTCGAAAGCAAAGCATGATTGTGGTTTGACTCTGAAAAATGAAACAATGGCAATCCTTTCAGGAAAGGATGCAGCAAATTCCCCTTTGACATCAGAGCTTCACGGAAAAGCTGAATTAAGACAAAGTCCTGTCCTCAGAGTTTTCTTGTAGGTATGAACAGGCTAAGAAATTCCCTGGTCAATATGCAGGTTACTTTTGAGCACTGCTCTGGAGCAGCATGGAACAGTCACCAAAGAGCAAGACACAGGCACAGCCTCCTAGAAGTTATTCACTGGTGTGGATTTGAAGCTGATGATAACTCCTGGGAAGATTAGCTAGATCTGCTTAGGTAAAAGCATTTAAGAAAGAGGTTAATTTAAAAGGGACATAAATACATGCCCTTGGTTAAAATGAAGGTTTTGATTGCTGAATCAAAACTCAAATGCTCTTGTCATCTGACTTGGTGTGACTGAAAAATAAAAACACCCATCAAATTGCTTCATTTCTATGTCTCAACCAGAGCATAAGGGAAAAAGGAGTAAACATTAACAAAAGTTTTATAATCTCTTTTGTGATCTTTGATTTAGGTTTATAAAGCAGGGCTAAAGATGAACTCTTATTTTGTCAAAATTTTGTGCTTGCATGGTTTCATGAAAATAGAGGAACCATTTAGAAAAGTGATTTACTCAAACAGCTGTTTCCAGGGGTAAAGAAATAATGAATTAACACAAAACAAGTAATTTTAACACTCGCAGTTACTCTCAACTGCAAAATGGGTTACAATAAGATAGGGAGGGTATATTCACAGCAGTGCTTTTGCTTAGATATATGTTTCTATATTGTGACTATGTTAGATCCTTTTCTTCATTGATTGTGGAATAAAATTGTGTATAACATGGCTGAACACAGTATTTTATTATTACTGCAATTATGTCATCTATTACCATCATCTTAGCATTCAGTTAGGATCGGAATGTGCTTGGCATGATTCAAACATAAACTAATGAACAAGTCTCTCATTTAAACAACATATGCCGTCCACATAGTGGTAAGATACAGGAGATGGGGCTGGAACTCGGCTGAGATGACAGAGAGGGAAAGAGTGACGGCTGAAGGAATAGCCAAATATAATAAATACCTATCAAAATCAATAACAGCTTTTCCATTGGCTTAAGTAACTTTTGGACCAAATCCTAAATGTACCATTTGGAGGATTTATGGGTTTCTTTTAATAGACATGAACAAAAGTCTTTTTTATTAAATTATGCATTCGCTGCTGTGGCTTATGGAAACGGCATGTGTATCTACTACTAGTGTGACGGACCTTCATTCTGACAACACTTATGCATTTGTTCAGCTTTATGTGGTGAATAGGCTTATTGTATAAAATTAAGCATGTGTACAGGGCTGAGGCTTTTCTTAATTGTATAATAATTTTATCTGGAGATGTACCCAAGCCAGACTTACTTTTCTCTGACATTTGTTTTTGGTTTTAATCTTGGTTCTCTCTTTCTGGTTCCTGGAACCTGCATTTCTGTGCAGAGAGCACCGTGGGGAGCTGTACCTGTGCAGAGCAGACTGATGGACTCTTGTAGAGAGGCAGCACAGAGTGTGGGCCTCTTGCTCTCAGGCCTCATGACTGTACGGATGACCTAGTACCACCAAAAAAAGAAAGCTGAGCCTGCTGAGGGCTTTGAAAGAATGGCTATAGACAGGAGAGTTTTCTCAGTCTTGAATCTCAAGTAAATAAAGGCATAAAGGCACATCCCTTGACAGGCTTAAATTTGGGAGAAAGATAGTAACTCCAAACCAGTATGCTCAGGTTCTCCTATTGAGCAGGTTTAGGTCACTGTACACTGATTACACAGGTTTTCCAACTTTCCTTATTAGGCATCAAACATACACAATAGACTGAAGAGACAGCCTGTCTGCAGGGTCACAAACACAAAACATAAGGGTTGAAGCACCTCAAAGTACAGTTACATGGTACAGTCAAGTTCATCTGCCACTGCTGTCTTCTCAAAGGGATGGTGGTTCCCCAGCACCAGCTCTGTTCCAGCCCATGGGCTCCTGCTGTCTTGTTGGACCAACTCCTGAACTGATTCAACTCACTAAGAACTGGGAAAGTAACTGAAAAAAAGACCCCCAAAAAAGAAAGGAAAAAAAAAACCAAACCCAATACCAATCACAAAAGGGAAATATGAGAGAAACTGACTCAGGAAAGAGGCCGAGTGGCTCGCGAGCCTCAACCCAGGCTGGCAGCAGGGACAGGAGGATGAGTGAAAGAGGAAAGGGCGTCCCAGAGTGTTATCTTAATCTATAGCTGGAGAAATAACAGCACTGAGGACCCAGCTGCTGGGAAGGAGAAGAAAGCTACTTCCTTCCAAAATGAGCTTCTGACAATGGTGGTTTCATCTATGAAAGTGATTATGAAATAATGCATTCACAGTTTGCCATGAGCCCCTACATAGGAACATTTTCTAAGGTGAAAAGGAGGCAGGATATCTAACTTAATTGTAAAGAAATGTATTATCTATCACTTGTTCTTATTTAGGGAGCTCTGCAAAGGACTTAATCCCATGTTTAATCACACATTTATAGCATTACTGATGCTAAGAAGGTCTTTACACTGCTGGCAGCATGAAGATGGCTAGATATATGCTCAAAATGAAGAATGGATTCAACTGCTTTTAAGAATTCAAACCTTAAAATGGTGCTAATGATACACAGAGACCTTTGGAAAATATTAATTGTAGATATCTGCACTTCTATAGACAAAAAAATTGTTTACTTTAGATATTTTGTTCTTTTCTTAAAAGAATTTATTTTTAAAAGGAATCTATTCTATTCTGTTAAAAATAGTTGTCGAAAAATAAAGCTTATATATTACAATGTTTGTTCCTCAAACTCACCACCTTACTCTCAAAAACTGAAACCAGTGATTTAGCTGAAAATATTCCTGAAATTGCTGAGGGACAGACCCAGTTCTTCTCTCTTCACTACAGTGCTTGAATCACCAGATCCTACTGCTTCTTTATTTCAGTTTTTTACTTTACGACCAGGAATATCTGCAAGCTTCATGAAGTAATGCTGCTTCTCTCTTAAGCTAAAAGACATACCTAGCAGATATTTCAAACTCACTCAGAATCAGAATATCCAGAGATTTTAATTCACCCACGCTATGCTGTCCTTTGTTTTCACATGTCTTCTCCATTTAAATTATTCACATCTTCCCATCTTCAGATTTAAGGGCTGCCTGTGAAAAGAAGGGACTCTTCGAGATGAATTTAAATTAATAAAAGGAAGTAGGATAACAAAATAGAGGACAATGTGCTTGGGCGAGAAGGGGGGGATAACAAAACAAAAACAAACAAAAAACCCCAAACAAAACATACAATAAAACCCCAAACAAAACATACAAAAACCAGAGAAAAAATAAAAGCAAGGGAACTAGTATGGAGTGTCCATGTTAACCTCCTCCAGAAAACTGAAGACACTACCATTTAGAAGACTAGAAAAGAAATCACTAGTGAAAGTCTATCAAGGTTCAGAAGCATGTATTTATGTCCTTATTTTTTCAAATTCCAGCATTATACATTTCTAAAGGGACAAAAGTAGATGTACCAAAATATTGTGAGAAGGGTTCATTTCAAATGTTATTGGCCCCAACAGAAGCTGGACATGGAAAGAAAATCATGAGAAATCCATATTGCTTGAGATTTATTGATGATTGTGTAGATTCCAGATGTTTTAGTGATTTATGTAAGTTACAAATATTTGAAGTCTTATCCAGAATCAATTCCAAGATTTTCAAAAATTATCTATCACTTGTCTTAATGTCCCACCAAACTTGCAATGATGAAGTAAGTCTGTTTTCCCTTAAAATGTTGAACAGCTGATGAGGCCGATAGGAGAACCAAGCTGGGATGGGGTAGTAGGTCGGATCTGCTCTTCAACTGGAGACCCAGGCAAACCATTGCTTGTCTAAAGGGACAACCCATGCACAGTAGAAGTACAAATCTGGGCATGGATTGGATACCTACATCCCCAGCTTCCCTTGATTTTATTCTCAAGGTGGAAACTTGCTGTGAAGTTGAGATCCAAAACAACAGTTGGATCTGTAATCTTCATGCTCTTTTATCCTTTTTATATAATAAATAGTCACGACATTTATTCTGCAGTTCTATGTGTGATTTTCTCAAAGGGGTAGAACAGCAGGGGGAAAAAATCAAATATGCTGTAAAAGTTATTATCAAAGTTACTTTACCTCTTTTAAATGTGGAAATCCTTATCCTTCTGGCATTATTATGGAACAATTTAAAGAACAAAATGTATTCAATTTTTTGCATGGAGTGACTTCCATCAGACTTTGAGGGAAGTTAATAAATCAACTGAAACCACTTAACTGCAGCATTTTCATGGGTCCAGTGGAATTCTAAGCAAATAACAGGTTTGTAAGAATGAAAAGTTATTTATATTATACACACAATCTAACATTCAAAGGAGTGTAAAAGATGCTTAAGTGTTAATATTTTATGTAGCCTTCATTCTCAGTAGTAATTGCAAGCCATTAAAAAGAATGTTAAACTATAGCTGTTAGCACTGGCACAGCCCCAAGTAAACATTGAACCCTCACGGAAGGGGGTTAATTGGTACAAGAAGAGGTAATTTATTAAGGAACACTGCAACCCTGTATACACCCAAAGATCAGATTGAACTGCAAAATCTTACATGAGTATTATATCTGATAATCAGATTTTTTTCCTACAATGCACTTTAGAGTCTCAACCTATTCAGAAAACTGAAAAAACAACAAGGTTTTTCTACATGGCTCCAATAAAGCTTTACCTGGTGCCCTTCAGTCTGCCACTTCCCCTCCTCCCCTCCCTGGAAAGTCTGTTGCTCACTAAAACACAAGCTTACTGGTAAAAAAGCCAACAGGACAGTCAGACCAAGTGTGTAGGACTCCCGTTCCTTTATTTTGCTAGATTTGTGTGCTAAAGCCTTACTAGGCTTGCATAGGTCCAATTACCTTTTTCTGGATTTATAAGCTTGTATTTTTATGAATCTTCCTAACAAGGAAACCTTCAGCAAGGTCTCTGATCTCCTAAACCATGATAAGACAAAAGAAAGTGGGTGGCAGTCAATCATTCTTTTCCCACTGTCTTATCAACAACTTTTTTTTTAATGACCGCTCAGAAAAATACAGTTTAGTTGTTTAGACATCAGGAGTGGAACTCTGCCTTCAAATCTCCATGTGCTGCTGGAAGTCTGCGATGCATCCTCCTCCCAACAGAGTTGCACACTGTTAAGAAAAGCTATCCAGAAAGTCTGCAGACACAAGAGCCAGATCCAGTTTCCAAGCTGAAAGTAAGGGTATCAACTTTTTATGCCTCTTTCTCTCTCCCAGGCATAATCTTTTTCTTGTTCTGCAGTGCAGATGTCTCCTGCATATTTAGGGTTTAAGTTTTATGTGAAAGGTGCACAGAGTACATGGCATACATCTGCCATTTGGAAAGGCCAAATTTTATAATTTGGTTTTTGGAAATTTTGTCTTTAGAAAGTTGAATTCAAAACCCATTAAGGTCACTGGGAATTCTCTCACTGTGCTTGGCAGAATTTGGATTAGGATCATGAACTAGAATATCTTGAAATCAGTTTTTAAGAGCTCAGACAAACTAAAGACGGACTTGTGAACCCCCCTCTACCTCCAATCTGTGTCTATGAAAGAAGAAGAAAAAAAAAGATACCTAAGTGATTATAGGGACTTTCTTCAAACTATCTAATTTTGGAATCTCATAAAATAAGCCAAAACGAAGCCTTTACCTTGAGAAAATGGACCAGAAAAACCCTTTGTGAATTTATACGTAGTACATTTTTCACTTCTAGATTGCTGGTTCATAGGACTTAACAGCGATTTTACTTAAAGTTGCACTACAGGAAAGAAGAAGAGGGACTCTCTATCAGGAAGTGTAGAACTTTCAAAGTTTCTCTCAACTTTTTTCAAAAAAACTTAAAAATTCTTTGTAGGGCTTTTTGCAGGGTATGTAGGGGTTTTTTGGGGAGTGGGGTGGGGCATGAAACATAGTGCTTCTGTAAGACAAAGCAGTACTAATAGGGATTATTTTGTCCTGTGTGGTCCCTGCTAGGCAGATTTTCCACTTGGTCATCTCTCATAACATGCTATTGGTGTGGAATTCCCAGGATGCACTGTATAGCTTGCAAGGATTGGAGCTCAACTACAAAATCTTTGCTTCTTTTTTCTTTTAGTTTTCTTTTTTTTTCTTTTTCTTTTTTTTTTTTTGTTTGGTAGTGATACAACTCAGCAAGCAGGTATAGATTAACAAATAAGTTACACAGAACATTTCAGTTCAGCACAACAAATTCTTAACATTCCCATTAAGTGTGAGCCAGTCTGAAAGGAATCTTTCACTAAATATTATGACATCTCTACAAACTAATCATTTATTATGGCATATTCCAATTTATACAAAACCATTCTGGACCTAAAAAATCTAAAAACTTCCCTAGGTGTCAAGAAGTTCTTGTTTAAGTTGCCCAGAACTTCCTTCCGCACAGGTGTCTACTCTAAATTATATGCATGTCAGTGTTTCTTAAAGCGCACTTAAAACAGTGACCAAATGGTGAAAAAGTACCCCACAAATGTCAAGATACTGTCCTAAACGTGTTGCTTTCCAGCTATCTCATAGCTCATGCAGCTAGGAGTATGGTCCCCAGATGGTTACATTGCCATGACGTGGAAGCTACCACAAAATCTCCTACTACAAGACTCTATGGAGAATACCCATGTCTTGTAATGGCTTTTGGGACCCAAATACACCGAAGTGGAATAGAGAGGCTATGCAACAAAGGTTCGCATATGTTATTTGTATAGCACTGCAGGGTACTAGAGAGCTTGGAGAGGAGTACAAAAACAAGGTGCAAAAGTGTAACATACCATCCGGACAAGATCTAAGGAATGGGAAACACGAAGCAAATTTACTGATACAAAGTTTTTTTTTACTATGCACTTGAACTTCTGTTGAAGGAGTTGTTCAGAGTTACAGTTTGATTTATGTCCATCTCTAAAACGTTTGCAAAATGTGATGAACTTAAGGACTTTGCATGACAGCTCACTTTTGCCTTGTACACCTGTTGCTAATAAACACACATACATGCATACATACATATA